>JAKELJ010000082.1:103124-131300 GCA_025594165.1 Tamias sibiricus
ACAAGAGCACACTGTGCTTCTGTCCTGGTTCAAGTATCTCAAAGCTGAATCACTAGGTAGCAAAAGAGTTTCAAACTCACACAAAAGCGATTTCGCCAACAGGAAATAATTCCATGTTTCTTAGCTTGTGGGTACTAGGTTTCTTTGTGTATGTCAATGAAACTATGAAAAAATGATTCTCTCTTGTGCCCCTCATGGCTCCCCAAATTTGGTCAATCCACCATCACGGGTTTTTTGTTTAGAGCCTATTGGATGATTACCCTGATTAGACGAATTTCACTGAAAACTCCTGTAGTTTAATTTTTCAATGGTTAATGCTAGAACTTTGAAAATGCAGAAAAGCACTTCAGATCACAAGAGAACACTGTGCTTCTTTCCTGGTTCATGTATCTCAAAGCTGAATCACTAGGTAACAAAAGAGTTTCAAACTCACAGAAAAGCCTTTTAGCGAACTGGAAATAATTCCATGTTTCTTAGCTTCTGGGCACTAGGTTTCTTTGTGTATTTCAATGAAACTCTGAAAAAATGATTCTCTCATGTGCCCCTCAAGGCTCCCCAAGTTTGGTCATCCCACCATCAAGGGTGTTTTGTTTACAGTCTATTGGATGTTTACCCTGATTAGGCGAAAATGCCTGAAAACGCCTGTGAGTTTAATTCTTAAATGGTTAATGCTAGAACTTTAAAAATGCAGAACAACACTTTAGTTCACAAGAGCACACTGTGCTTCTCTCCTGGTTCAAGTATCTCAAAGCTGAATCACTAGGTAGCAAAAGAGTTTCAAACTCACAGAAAAGCATTGTAGACAACTGGAAATAATTCCATGTTTCTTAGCTTGTGGTACTAGGTTTCTTTGTGTATTTCAATGAAACTCTGACAAAATGATTCTCTCTTGTGCCCCTCATGGATCCCCAAATTTGTTCAATCCACAATCACGGGTTTTTTGTTTAGAGCCTATTGGATTGTTTACCCAGATTAGGCAAATTTCACTGAAAACTCCTGTAGTTTAATTCCTCAATGGTTAATGCTAGAACTTTGAAAATGCAGAAAAGCACTTCAGATCACAAGAGCACACTGTGCTCCTGTCCTGGTTTCAAGTATCTCAAAGCTGAATCACTAGGTAGCAAAAGAGTTTCAAACTCACAGAAAAGCGTTTTAGCCAACTGGAAATAATTCCAAGATTCGTAGCTTGTGGGTACTAGGTTTCTTTGTGTATTTCAATGAAACTCTGACAAAATGATTCTCTCTTGTGCCCCTCATGGCTCCCCAAATTTGGTCATCCCACCATCACGGGTTTTTTGTTTAGAGCCTATTGGATGTTTACCCTGATTAGGCGAATTTCACTGTAAATGCCTGTTAGATTAATTCCTCAATGTTAATGCTAGAACTTTGAAAATGCAGAAAAGCACTTCAGATGACAAGAGCACACTGTGCTTCGTTCCTGGTTCAAGTATCTCAAAGCTGAATCACTAGGTAACAAAAGAGTTTCAAACTCACAGAAAAGCGTTTTAGGGAACTGGAAATAATTCCATGTTTCTTAGCTACTTGGCACTAGGTTTCTTTGTGTATTTCAATGAAACTCTGAAAAAATGATTCTCTCATGTGCCCCTCAAGGCTCCCCAAGTGTGGTCATCCCACCATCAAGGGTGTTTTGTTTACAGTCTATTAGATGTTTACCCTGATTAGGCGAAAAATGCCTGAAAACGCCTGTGAGATTAATTCTTAAATGGTTAATGCTAGAACTTTAAAAACGCAGAACAACACTTTAGTTCCCAAGAGCACACTGTGCTTCTCTCCTGTTTCAAGTAACTCAAAGCTGAATCACTAGATAGCAAAAGAGTTTCAAACTCACAGAAAAGCGTTTTTAGACAACTGGAAATAATTCCATGTTTCTTAGCTTGTGGGTACTAGGTTTCTTTGTGTATTTCAATGAAACTCTGACAAAAAGATTCTCTCTTGTGCCCCTCATAGCTCCCCAAATTTGGTCAATCCACCATCACGGGTGTTTTGTTTAGAGCCTATTGGATGTTTACCCTGATTAGGCGAATTTCACTGAAAACGCCTGTTAGATTAATTCCTCAATGGTTAATGCTAGAACTTTGAAAATGCAGAAAAGCACTTCAGATGACAAGAGCACACTGTGCTTCATTCCTGGTTCAAGTATCTCAAAGCTGAATCACTAGGTAACAAAAGAGTTTCAAACTCACAGAAAAGCGTTTTAGGGAACTGGAAATAATTCCATGTTTCTTAGCTACTGGCACTAAGTTTCTTTGTGTATTTCAATGAAACTCTGAAAAAATGATTCTCTCATGTGCCCCTCAAGGCTCCCCAAGTGTGGTCATCCCACCATCAAGGTTGTTTTGTTTACAGTCTATTAGATGTTTACCCTGATTAGGCGAAAATGCCTGAAAAACGCCTGTGAGTTTAATTCTTAAATGGTTAATGCTAGAACTTTAAAAACACAGAACAACACTTTAGTTCACAAGAGCACACTGTGCTCTTATCTCCTGGTTCAAGTATCTCAAAGCTGAATCACTAGGTAGCAAAAGAGTTTCAAACTCACAGAAAAGCGTTTTAGACAACTGGAAATAATTCCATGTTTCTTAGCTTCTGGGTACTAGGTTTCTTTGTGTATTTCAATGAAACTCTGACAAAATGATTCTCTCTTGTGCCCCTCATGGCTCCCCAAATTTGGTCAATCCACCATCACGGGTTTTTTGTTTAGAGCCTATTGGATGTTTACCCAGATTAGGCGAATTTCACTGAAAACACCTGTAATTTAATTCCTCAATGGTTAATGCTAGAACTTTGAAAATGCAGAAAAGCACTTCAGATCACAAGAGCACACTGTGCTTCTTTCCTGGTTCAAGTATCTCAAAGGTGAATCACTAGGTAGCAAAAGAGTTTCAAACTCACAGAAAAGCGATTTAGCCAACTGGAAACAATTCCATGTTTCTTAGCTTCCGGATACTAGGTTTCTTTGTGTATTTCAATGAAACTCTGAAAAAATGATTCTCTCTTGTGCTCCTCATGGCTACCCAAATTTGCTCATCCCACCAACACGGGTTTTATTGTTTAAAGCCTATTGGATGTTTACCCCAATTAGGCGAATTTCACTGAAAACGCCTGTTAGTTTAATTCCTCAATGGTTAATGCTAGAACTTTGAAAATGCAGAAAAACACTTCCGATCACAAGAGCACATTGTGCTTCTTTCTTGGTTCAAGTATCTCAAAGCTGAATCACTAGGTAACAAAAGAGTTTTCAAACTCACAGAAAAGCGTTTTAGCGAACTGGAAATAATTCCATGTTTCTTAGCTTCTGGGCACTAGGTTTCTTTGTGTATTTTCAATGAAACTCTGAAAAAATGATTCTCTCATGTGCCCCTCAAAACTCCATAAGTTTGGTCATCCCACCATTAAGGGTGTTTTGTTTACAGTCTATTGGATGTTTACCCTGATTAGGCGAATTTCACTGAAAACGCCTGTAGTTTAATTCCTCAATGGTTAATGCTAGAACTTTGAAAATGCAGAAAAGCACTTCAGATCACAAGAGCACACTATGCTCCTGTCCTGGTTCAAGTCTCTAAGCTGAATCACAAGGTAACAAAAGAGTTTCAAACTCACAGAAAAGCGTTTTAGCGATATGGAAATAATTCCATGTTTCTAGCGTCTGGGCACTAGGATTCATTGTGTATTTCAATGAAACTCTGAAGAAATGATTCTCTCATGTGACCCTCAAGGCTCCCCAAGTTTGGTCATCCCACCATCAAGGGTGTTTTGTTTACAGTCTATTGGATGTTTACCCTGATTAGGCAAAAATGCCTGAAAACGCCTGTGAGTTTACTTCTTAAATGGTTAATGCTAGAACATTAAAAATGCAGAACAACACTTTAGTTCACAAGAGCACACTGTGCTTCTCTCCTAGTTCAAGTATCTCAAAGCAGAATCTCTAGATAGCAAAAGAGTTTCAAACTCACAGAAAAGCGTTTTAGACAACTGGAAATAATTCCATGTTTCTTAGCTTGTGGGTACTAGGTTTCTTTGTATATTTCAATAAAACTCTGACAAAAATGATTCTCTCTTGTGCCCCTCATGGCTCCCCAAATTTGGTCAATCCACCATCACGGGTTTTTTGATTAGAGCCTATTGGATGTTTACCCTGATTAGGCGAATTTCACACTGAAAACACCTGTGGTTTAATTCCTCAATGGTTAATGTTAGAACTTTGAAAATGCAGAAAAGCACTTCAGATCACAAGAGCACACTGTGCTCCTGTCCTGGTTCAACTATCTCAAAGCTGAATCACTAGGTAGCAAAAGAGTTTCAAACTCACAGAAAAGCGATTGAGCCAACTGGAAATAATTCCATGTTTCTTAGCTTCTGGGTACTAGGTTTCTTTGTGTATTTCAATGAAACTCTGACAAAATGATTCTCTCTTGTGCCCCTCATGGCTCCCCAAATTTGGTCAATCCACCATCAGGGTTTTTTGTTTAGAGCCTATTGGATGTTTACCCTGATTAGGCGAATTTCACTGAAAAACACCTGTACTTTAATTCCTCAATGGTTAATGCTAGAACTTTGAAAATGCAGAAAAACACTTCAGATCACAAGAGCACACTGTGCTTCTGTCCTGGTTCAAGTATCGCAAAGCTGAATCACTAGGTATCAAAAGAGTTTAAAACTCACATAAAAGCGATTTAGCCCACGAGAAATAATTCCATGTTTCTTAGCTTCGGGGTACTAGGTTTCTTTGTGTATTTCAATGAAACTCGGACAAAATGATACTCTCTTTGTGTCCCTCATGGCTCCCCAAATTTGGTCATCTCACCATCACGGGTTTTTTGTTTAGAGCCTATTGGATGTTTACCCAACTTAGGCGAATTTCACTGAAAACGCCTGATAGTTTAATTCCTCAATGGTTAATGCTAGAACTTTGAAAATGCAGAAAAGCACTTCAGATCACAAGCGCACACTGTGGTTCGTTCCTGGTTCAAGTATCTGAAAGCTGAATCACTAGGTAATAAAAGAGTTTCAAACTCACAGAAAAGTGTTTTAGAGAACTGGAAATAATTCCATGTTTCTTAGCTTCTGGGATCTAGGTTTCTTTGTTTATTTCAATGAAACTCTGAAAAAATGATTCTCTCATGTGCCCCTCAAGGCTCCCCCAGTTTGGTCATCCCACCATCAAGGGTGTTTTGTTTACAGTCTATTGGATGTTTACCCTGATTAGGCGAAAATGCCTGAAAACGCCTGTGAGTTTAATTCTTAAATGGTTAATGCTACAACTTTAAAAACGCAGAACAACACTTTAGTTCACAAGAGCACACTGTGCTTCTGTCCTGGTTCAAGTATCTCAAAGCTGAATCACTAGGTAGCAAAAGAGTTTCAAACTCACACAAAAGCGATTTCGCCAACTGGAAATAATTCCATGTTTCTTAGCTTGTGGGTACTAGGTTTCTTTGTGTATGTCAATGAAACTCTGACAAAATGATTCTCTCTTGTGCCCCTCATGGCTCCCCAAATTTGGTCAATCCACCATCACGGGTTTTTTGTTTAGAGCCTATTGGATGATTACCCTGATTAGACGAATTTCACTGAAAACTCCTGTAGTTTAATTTTTCAATGGTTAATGCTAGAACTTTGAAAATGCAGAAAAGCACTTCAGATCACAAGAGAACACTGTGCTTCTTTCCTGGTTCAAGTATCTCAAAGCTGAATCACTAGGTAACAAAAGAGTTTCAAACTCACAGAAAAGCCTTTTAGCGAACTGGAAAATAATTCCATGTTTCTTAGCTTCTGGGCACTAGGTTTCTTTGTGTATTTCAATGAAACTCTGAAAAAATGATTCTCTGATGTGCCCCTCAAGGCTCCCCAAGTTTGGTCTTCCCACCATCAAGGGTGTTTTGTTTACAATCTATTGGATGTTTACCCTGATTAGGCGAAAATGCCTGAAAACGCCTGTGAGTTTAATTCTTAAATGGTTAATGCTAGAACTTTAAAAATGCAGAACAACACTTTAGTTCACAAGAGCACACTGTGCTTCTCTCCTGGTTCAAGTATCTCAAAGCTGAATAACTAGGTAGCAAAAGAGTTTCAAACTCACAGAAAAGCATTGTAGACAACTGGAAATAATTCCATGTTTCTTAGCTTGTGGGTACTAGGTTTCTTTGTGTATTTCAATGAAACTCTGACAAAATGATTCTCTCTTGTGCCCCTCATGGATCCCCAAATTTGTTCAATCCACAATCACGGGTTTTTTGTTTAGAGCCTATTGGATGTTTACCCTGATTAGGCAAATTTCACTGAAAACTCCTGTAAGTAGTTTAATTCCTCAATGGTTAATGCTAGAACTTTGAAAATGCTGAAAAGCACTTCAGATCACAAGAGCACACTGTGCTCCTGTCCCTGGTTCAAGTATCTCAAAGCTGAATCACTAGGTAGCAAAAGAGTTTCAAACTCACAGAAAAGCGTTTTAGCCAACTGGAAATAATTCCAAGATTCGTAGCTTGTGGGTACTAGGTTTCTTTGTGTATTTCAATGAAACTCTGACAAAATGATTCTCTCTTGTGCCCCTCATGGCTCCCCAAATTTGGTCATCCCACCATCACGGGTTTTTTTGTTTAGAGCCTATTGGATGTTTACCCTGATTAGGCGAATTTCACTGTAAATGCCTGTTAGATTAATTCCTCAATGGTTAATGCTAGAACTTTGAAAATGCAGAAAAGCACTTCAGATGACAAGAGCACACTGTGCTTCGTTCCTGGTTCAAGTATCTCAAAGCTGAATCACTAGGTAACAAAAGAGTTTCAAACTCACAGAAAAGCGTTTTAGGGAACTGGAAATAATTCCATGTTTCTTAGCTACTGGGCACTAGGTTTCTTTGTGTATTTCAATGAAACTCTGAAAAAATGATTCTCTCATGTGCCCCTCAAGGCTCCCCAAGTGTGGTCATCCCACCATCAAGGGTGTTTTGTTTACAGTCTATTAGATGTTTACCCTGATTAGGCGAAAATGCCTGAAAACGCCTGTGAGTTTAATTCTTAAATGGTTAAGGCTAGAACTTTAAAAACGCAGAACAACACTTTAGTTGCCAAGAGCACACTGTGCTTCTCTCCTGTTTCAAGTAACTCAAAGCTGAATCACTAGATAGCAAAAGAGTTTCAAACTCACAGAAAAGCGTTTTAGACAACTGGAAATAATTCCATGTTTCTTAGCTTGTGGGTACTAGGTTTCTTTGTGTATTTCAATGAAACTCTGACAAAAAGATTCTCTCTTGTGCCCCTCATAGCTCCCCAAATTTGGTCAATCCACCATCACGGGTGTTTTGTTTAGAGCCTATTGGATGTTTACCCTGATTAGGCGAATTTCACTGAAAACGCCTGTTAGATTAATTCCTCAATGGTTAATGCTAGAACTTTGAAAATGCAGAAAAGCAATTCAGATGACAAGAGCACAATGTGCTTCATTCCTGGTTCAAGTATCTCACAAAGCTGAATCACTAGGTAACAAAAGAGTTTCAAACTCACAGAAAAGTGTTTTAGGGAACTGGAAATAATTCCATGTTTCTTAGCTACTGGGCACTAGGTTTCTTTGTGTATTTCAATGAAACTCTGAAAAAAATGATTCTCTCATGTGCCCCTCAAGGCTCCCCAAGTGTGGTCATCCCACCATCAAGGTTGTTTTGTTTACAGTCTATTAGATGTTTACCCTGATTAGTCGAAAATGCCTGAAAACGCCTGTGAGTTTAATTCTTAAATGGTTAATGCTAGAACTTTAAAAACGCAGAACAACACTTTAGTTCACAAGAGCACACTGTGCTTATCTCCTGGTTCAAGTTACTCAAAGCTGAATCACTGGGTAGCAAAAGAGTTTCAAACTCACAGAAAAGCGTTTTAGACAACTGGAAATAATTCCATGTTTCTTACTTCTGGGTACTAGGTTTCTTTGTGTATTTCAATGAAACTCTGACAAAATAATTCTCTCTTGTGCCCCTCATGGCTCCCCAAATTTGGTCAATCCACCATCACGGGTTTTTTGTTTAGAGCCTATTGGATGTTTACCCAGATTAGGCGAATTTCACTGAAAACACCTGTACTTTAATTCCTCAATGGTTAATGCTAGAACTTTGAAAATGCAGAAAAGCACTTCAGATCACAAGAGCACACTGTGCTCCTGTCCTGGTTCAAGTATCTCAAAGGTGAATCACTAGGTAGCAAAAGAGTTTCAAACGCACAAAAAAGCGATTTAGCCAACTGGAAACAATTCCATGTTTCTTAGCTTCCGGATACTAGGTTTCTTTGTGTATTTCAATGAAACTCTGAAAAAATGATTCTCTCTTGTGCTCCTCATGGCTACCCAAATTTGCTCATCCCACCATCACGGGTTTATTGTTTAAAGCCTATGGATGTTTACCCCAATTAGGCGAATTTCACTGAAAACGCCTGTTAGTTTAATTCCTCGATGGTTAATGCTAGAACTTTGAAAATGCAGAAAAACACTTCCGATCACAAGAGCACATTGTGCTTCTTTCTTGGTTCAAGTATCTCAAAGCTGAATCACTAGGTAACAAAAGAGTTTCAAACTCACAGAAAAGCGTATTAGCGAACTGGAAATAATTCCATGTTTCTTAGCTTCTGGGCACTAGGTTTTCTTTGTGTATTTCAATGAAACTCTGAAAAAATGATTTCTCTCATGTGCCCCTCAAAACTCCATAAGTTTGGTCATCCCACCATTAAGGGTGTTTTGTTTAGAGCCTATTGGATGTTTACCCTGATTAGGCGAATTTCACTGAAAACGCCTGTAGTTTTAATTCCTCAATGGTTTATGCTAGAACTTTGAAAATGCAGAAAAGCACTTCAGATCACAAGAGCACACTGTGCTCCTGTCCTGGTTCAAGTCTCTAAGCTGAATCACAAGGTAACAAAAGAGTTTCAAACTCACTGAAAAGTGTTTTAGCGATATGGAAATAATTCCATGTTTCTTAGCATCTGGGCAGTAGGATTCATTGTGTATTTCAATGAAACTCTGAAGAAATGATTCTCTCATGTGACCCTCAAGGCTCCCCAAGTTTGGTCATCCCACCATCAAGGGTGTTTTTGTTTACAGTCTATTGGATGTTTACCCTGATTAGGCGAAAATGCCTGAAAACGCCTGTGAGTTTACTTCTTAAATGGTTAATGCTAGAACATTAAAAATGCAGAACAACACTTTAGTTCACAAGAGCACACTGTGCTTCTCTCCTAGTTCAAGTATCTCAAAGCAGAATCTCTAGGTAGCAAAAGAGTTTCAAACTCACAGAAAAGCGTTTTAGACAACTGGAAATAATTCCATGTTTCTTAGCTTGTGGGTACTAGGTTTCTTTGTATATTTCAATGAAACTCTGACAAAATGATTCTCTCTTGTGCCCCTCATGGCTCCCCAAATTTGGTCAATCCACCATCACGGGTTTTTTGATTAGAGCCTATTGGATGTTTACCCTGATTAGGCGAATTTCACTGAAAACACCTGTAGTTTAATTCCTCAATGGTTAATGTTAGAACTTTGAAAATGCAGAAAAGCACTTCAGATCACAAGAGCACACTGTGCTCCTGTCCTGGTTCAACTATCTCAAAGCTGAATCACTAGGTAGCAAAAGAGTTTCAAACTCACAGAAAAGCGATTTAGCCAACTGGAAATAATTCCATGTTTCTTAGCTTCTGGGTACTAGGTTTCTTTGTGTATTTCAATGAAACTCTGACAAAATGATTCTCTCTTGTGCCCCTCATGGCTCCCCAAATTTAGTCAATCCACCATCACGGGTTTTTTTGTTTAGAGCCTATTGGATGTTTACCCTGATTAGGCGAATTTCACTGAAAACACCTGTACTTTAATTCCTCAATGGTTAATACTAGAACTTTGAAAATGCAGAAAAACACTTCAGATCACAAGAGCACACTGTGCTTCTGTCCTGGTTCAAGTATCGCAAAGCTGAATCACTAGGTATCAAAAGAGTTTAAAACTCACAGAAAAGCGATTTAGCCCACGAGAAATAATTCCATGTTTCTTAGCTTCCGGTACTAGGTTTCTTTGTGTATTTCAATGAAACTCGGACAAAATGATACTCTCTTGTGTCCCTCATGGCTCCCCAAATTTGGTCATCTCACCATCACGGGTTTTTTGTTTAGAGCCTATTGGACGTTTACCCAACTTAGGCGAAATTTCACTGAAAACGCCTGATAGTTTTAATTCCTCAATGGTTAATGCTAGAACTTTGAAAATGCAGAAAAGCACTTCAGATCACAAGCGCACACTGTGGTTCGTTCCTGGTTCAAGTATCTGAAAGCTGAATCACTAGGTAATAAAAGAGTTTCAAACTCAAAGAAAAGTTTTTTAGAGAACTGGAAATAATTCCATGTTTCTTAGCTTCTGGGAACTAGGTTTCTTTGTTTATTTCAATGAAACTCTGAAAAAATGATTCTCTCATGTGCCCCTCAAGGCTCCCCCAGTTTGGTCATCCCACCATCAAGGGTGTTTTGTTTACAGTCTATTGGATGTTTACCCTGATTAGGCGAAAATGCCTGAAAACGCCTGTGAGTTTAATTCTTAAATGGTTAATGCTACAACTTTAAAAACGCAGAACAAGACTTTAGTTCACAAGAGCACACTGTGCTTCTCTCCTGGTTCAAGTATCTCAAAGCTGAATCACTAGGTAGCAAAAGAGTTTCAAACTCACACAAAAGCGATTTCGCCAACTGGAAATAATTCCATGTTTCTTAGCTTGTGGGTACTAGGTTTCTTTGTGTATGTCAATGAAACTATGAAAAAATGATTCTCTCTTGTGCCCCTCATGGCTCCCCAAATTTGGTCAATCCACCATCACGGGTTTTTTGTTTAGAGCCTATTGGATGATTACCCTGATTAGACGAATTTCACTGAAAACTCCTGTAGTTTAATTTTTCAATGGTTAATGCTAGAACTTTGAAAATGCAGAAAAGCACTTCAGATCACAAGAGAACACTGTGCTTCTTTCCTGGTTCAAGTATCTCAAAGCTGAATCACTAGGTAACAAAAGAGTTTCAAACTCACAGAAAAGCCTTTTAGCGAACTGGAAATAATTCCATGTTTCTTAGCTTCTGGGCACTAGGTTTCTTTGTGTATTTCAATGAAACTCTGAAAAAATGATTCTCTCATGTGCCCCTCAAGGCTCCCCAAGTTTGGTCATCCCACCATCAAGGGTGTTTTGTTTACAGTCTATTGGATGTTTACCCTGATTAGGCGAAAATGCCTGAAAACGCCTGTGAGTTTAATTCTTAAATGGTTAATGCTAGAACTTTAAAAATGCAGAACAACACTTTAGTTCACAAGAGCACACTGTGCTTCTCTCCTGGTTCAAGTATCTCAAAGCTGAATCACTAGGTAGCAAAAGAGTTTCAAACTCACAGAAAAGCATTGTAGACAACTGGAAATAATTCCATGTTTCTTAGCTTGTGGGTACTAGGTTTCTTTGTGTATTTCAATGAAACTCTGACAAAATGATTCTCTCTTGTGCCCCTCATGGGATCCCCAAATTTGTTCAATCCACAATCACGGGTTTTTTGTTTAGAGCCTATTGGATGTTTACCCTGATTAGGCAAATTTCACTGAAAACTCCTGTAGTTTAATTCCTCAATGGTTAATGCTAGAACTTTGAAAATGCAGAAAAGCACTTCAGATCACAAGAGCACACTGTGCTCCTGTCCTGGTTCAAGTATCTCAAAGCTGAATCACTAGGTAGCAAAAGAGTTTTCAAACTCACAGAAAAGCGTTTTAGCCAACTGGAAAATAATTCCAAGATTCGTAGCTTGTGGGTACTAGGTTTCTTTGTGTATTTCAATGAAACTCTGAAAAAATGATTCTCTCTTGTGCCCCTCATGGCTCCCCAAATTTGGTCATCCCACCATCACGGGTTTTATTTTTTTTTGTTTAGAGCCTATTGGATGTTTACCCTGATTAGGCGAATTTCACTGTAAATGCCTGTTAGATTAATTCCTCAGTGGTTAATGCTAGAACTTTGAAAATGCAGAAAAGCACTTCAGATGACAAGAGCACACTGTGCTTCGTTCCTGGTTCAAGTATCTCAAAGCTGAATCACTAGGTAACAAAAGAGTTTCAAACTCACAGAAAAGCGTTTTAGGGAACTGGAAATAATTCCATGTTTCTTAGCTACTGGGCACTAGGTTTCTTTGTGTATTTCAATGAAACTCTGAAAAAATGATTCTCTCATGTGCCCCTCAAGGCACCCCAAGTGTGGTCATCCCACCATCAAGGGTGTTTTGTTTACAGTCTATTAGATGTTTACCCTGATTAGGCGAAAATGCCTGAAAACGCCTGTGAGTTTAATTCTTAAATGGTTAATGCTAGAACTTTAAAAACGCAGAACAACACTTTAGTTCCCAAGAGCACACTGTGCTTCTCTCCTGTTTCAAGTAACTCAAAGCTGAATCACTAGATAGCAAAAGAATTTCAAACTCACAGAAAAGCGTTTTAGACAACTGGAAATAATTCCATGTTTCTTAGCTTGTGGGTACTAGGTTTCTTTGTGTATTTCAATGAAACTCTGACAAAAAGATTCTCTCTTGTGCCCCTCATAGCTCCCCAAATTCGGTCATCCACCATCACGGGTGTTTTGTTTAGAGCCTATTGGATGTTTACCCTGATTAGGCGAATTTCACTGAAAACGCCTGTTAGATTAATTCCTCAATGGTTATTGCTAGAACTTTGAAAATGCAGAAAAGCAATTCAGATGACAAGAGCACACTGTGCTTCATTCCTGGTTCAAGTATCTCAAAGCTGAATCACTAGGTAACAAAAGAGTTTCAAACTCACAGAAAAGCGTTTTAGGGAACTGGAAATAATTCCATGTTTCTTAGCTACTGGGCACTAGGTTTCTTTGTGTATTTCAATGAAACTCTGAAAAAATGATTCTCTCATGTGCCCCTCAAGGCTCCCCAAGAGTGGTCATCCCACCATCAAGGTTGTTTTGTTTACAGTCTATTAGATGTTTACCCTGATTAGGCGAAAATGCCTGAAAACGCCTGTGAGTTTAATTCTTAAATGGTTAATGCTAGAACTTTAAAAACGCAGAACAACACTTTAGTTCACAAGAGCACACTGTGCTTATCTCCTGGTTCAAGTAACTCAAAGCTGAATCACTAGGTAGCAAAAGAGTTTCAAACTCACAGAAAAGCGATTTAGACAACTGGAAATAATTCCATGTTTTCTTAGCTTCTGGGTACTAGGTTTCTTGGTGTATTTCAATGAAACTCTGACAAAATAATTCTCTCTTGTGCCCCTCATGGCTCCCCAAATTTGGTCAATCCACCATCACGGGTTTTTTGTTTAGAGCCTATTGGATGTTTACCCAGATTAGGCGAATTTCACTGAAAACACCTGTACTTTAATTCCTCAATGGTTAATGCTAGAACTTTGAAAATGCAGAAAAGCACTTCAGATCACAAGAGCACACTGTGCTCCTGTCCTGGTTCAAGTATCTCAAAGGTGAATCACTAGGTAGCAAAAGAGTTTCAAACGCACAGAAAAGCGATTTAGCCAACTGGAAACAATTCCATGTTTCTTAGCTTCCGGATACTAGGTTTCTTTGTGTATTTCAATGAAACTCTGAAAAAATGATTCTCTCTTGTGCTCCTCAAGGTTACCCAAATTTGCTCATCCCACCATCACTTGTTTATTGTTTAAAGCCTATTGGATGTTTACCCCAAGTAGGGCGAATTTCACTGAAAACGCCTGTTAGTTTAATTCCTCGATGGTTAATGCTAGAACTTTGAAAATTCAGAAAAACACTTCCGATCACAAGAGCACATTGTGCTTCTTTCTTGGTTCAAGTATCTCAAAGCTGAATCACTAGGTAACAAAAGAGTTTCAAACTCACAGAAAAGCGTTTTAGCGAACTGGAAATAATTCCATGTTTCTTAGCTTCTGGGCACTAGGTTTCTTTGTGTATTTCAATGAAACTCTGAAAAAATGATTCTCTCATGTGCCCCTCAAAACTCCATAAGTTTGGTCATCCCACCATTAAGGGTGTTTTGTTTACAGTCTATTGGATGTTTACCCTGATTAGGCGAATTTCACTGAAAACGCCTGTAGTTTAATTCCTCAATGGTTTATGCTAGAACTTTGAAAATGCAGAAAAGCACTTCAGATCACAAGAGCACACTGTGCTCCTGTCCTGGTTCAAGTCTCTAAGCTGAATCACAAGGTAACAAAAGAGTTTCAAACTCACAGAAAAGCGTTTTAGCGATTTGGAAATAATTCCATGTTTCTTAGCGTCTGGGCACTAGGATTCATTGTGTATTTCAATGAAACTCTGAAGAAATGATTCTCTCATGTGACCTCAAGGCTCCCCAAGTTTGGTCATCCCACCATCAAGGGTGTTTTGTTTACAGTCTATTAGATGTTTACCCTGATTAGGCGAAAATGCCTGAAAACGCCTGTGAGTTTAATTCTTAAATGGTTAATGCTAGAACTTTAAAAACGCAGAACAACACTTTAGTTCACAAGAGCACATTGTGCTTCTCTCCTGTTTCAAGTAACTCAAAGCTGAATCACTAGGTAGCAAAAGAGTTTCAAACTCACAGAAAAGCGTTTTAGACAACTGGAAATAATTCCATGTTTCTTAGCTTGTGGGTACTAGGTTTCTTTGTGTATTTCAATGAAACTCTGACAAAAAAATTCTCTCTTGTGCGCCTCATAGCTCCCCAAATTTGGTCAATCCACCATCACGGGGGTGTTTTGTTTAGAGCCTATTGGATGTTTACCCTGATTAGGCGAATTTCACTGAAAACGCCTGTTAGATTAATTCCTCAATGGTTAATGCTAGAACTTTGAAAATGCAGAAAAGCACTTCAGATGACAAGAGCACACTGTGCTTCGTTCCTGGTTCAAGTATCTCAAAGCTGAATCACTAGGTAACAAAAGAGTTTCAAACTCACAGAAAAGCGTTTTAGGGAACTGGAAATAATTCCATGTTTCTTAGCTACTGGGCACTAGGTTTCTTTGTGTATTTCAATGAAACTCTGAAAAAATGATTCTCTCATGTGCCCCTCAAGGCTCCCCAAGAGTGGTCATCCCACCATCAAGGTTGTTTTTTGTTTACAGTCTATTAGATGTTTACCCTGATTAGGCGAAAATGCCTGAAAACGCCTGTGAGTTTAATTCTTAAATGGTTAATGCTAGAACTTTAAAAACGCAGAACAACACTTTAGTTCACAAGAGCACACTGTGCTTATCTCCTGGTTCAAGTAACTCAAAGCTGAATCACTAGGTAGCAAAAGAGTTTCAAACTCACAGAAAAGCGTTTTAGACAACTGGAAATATAATTCCATGTTTCTTAGCTTCTGGGTACTAGGTTTCTTTGTGTATTTCAATGAAACTCTGACAAAATAATTCTCTCTTGTGCCCCTCATGGCTCCCCAAATTTGGTCAATCCACCATCACGGGTTTTTTGTTTAGAGCCTATTGGATGTTTACCCAGATTAGGCGAATTTCACTGAAAACACCTGTACTTTAATTCCTCAATGGTTAATGCTAGAACTTTGAAAATGCAGAAAAGCACTTCAGATCACAAGAGCACACTGTGCTCCTGTCCTGGTTCAAGTATCTCAAAGGTGAATCACTAGGTAGCAAAAGAGTTTCAAACGCACAGAAAAGCGATTTAGCCAACTGGAAACAATTCCATGTTTCTTAGCTTCCGGATACTAGGTTTCTTTGTGTATTTCAATGAAACTCTGAAAAAATGATTCTCTCTTGTGCTCCTCATGGTTACCCAAATTTGCTCATCCCACCATCACTTGTTTATTGTTTAAAGCCTATTGGATGTTTACCCCAATTAGGCGAATTTCACTGAAAACGCCTGTTAGTTTAATTCCTCGATGGTTAATGCTAGAACTTTGAAAATGCAGAAAAACACTTCCGATCACAAGAGCACACTGTGCTTCTTTTCTGGTTCAAGTATCTCAAAGTTGAATCACTAGGTAACAAAAGAGTTTCAAACTCACAGAAAAGCATTTTAGAGAACTGGAAATAATTCCAAGTTTCTTAGCTTCTGGGTACTAGGTTTCTTTGTGTATTTCAATGAAACTCTGAAAAAATAATACTCTCATGTGCCCCTCAAGGCTCCCCAAGTTTGGTCAATCCACCATCACGGGTTTTTTGTTTAGAGCCTATTGGATGTTTACCCTGATTAGGCGAATTTCACTGTAAACGCCTGTAGATTAATTCTTCAATGGTTAAAGCTAGAACTTTGAATATGCAGAAAAGCACTTTTGATCACAAGAGCATACTGTGCTTCTGTCCTGGTTGAAGTATCTCAAACCTGAATCACTAGATAGCAAAAGAGTTTCAAACTCACAGAAAAGAATTTAGCGAACTGGAAATTATTCCATGTTTCTTAGCTTCTGGGCACTAGGTTTCTTTGTGTACTTCAATGAAACTCTGAAAAAATGATTCTCTCATGTGCCCCTCAATGCTTCCCAAGTTTGGTCATTCCACCATCAAGGGTGTTTTGTTTACAGTCTATTGATGTTTACCCTGATTAGGCGAAAATGCCTGAAAAGAGCCTGTGAGTTTAATTCTTAAATGGTTAATGCTAGAACTTTAAAAATGCAGAACAACACTTTGGTTCACAAGAGCACACTGTGCTTCTGTCCTGGTTCAAGTATCTCAAAGCTGAATTACTAGGTAGCAAAAAAGAGTTTCAAACTCAGAAAAGCGTTTTAGCAAACTGGAAATAATTCCATGTTCCTTAGCTTGTGGGTACTAGGTTTCTTTGTGTATTTCAATGAAACTCTGACAAAATGATTCTCTCTTGTGCCCCTCATAGCTCCCCAAATGTGGTCAATCCACCATCACGGGTTTTTTGTTTAGAGCCTATTGGATGTTTACCCTGATTAGGCGAATTTCACTGAAAACGCCTGTTAGTTTAATTTCTCAATGGTTAATGCTAGAACTTTGAAAATGCAGAAAAGCACTTCAGATCACAAGAGCACACTGTGTTTCTTTCCTGTTTCAAGTATCTCAAAGCTGAATCACTAGTTAACAAAAAAGATTCAAACTCACACAGAAAAGCATTTTAGCGAACTGGAAATAATTCCATATTTCTTAGCTTCTGAGCACTAGGTTTCTTTGTGTATTTCAATGAAACTCTGAAAAAATGATTCTCTCATGTGCCCCTCAAGGCTCCCCAAGTTTGGTCATTCCACCATCAAGGGTGTTTTGTTTACAGTCTATTGGATGTTTACCCTGATTAGGCGAAAATGCCTGAAAAGAGCCTGTGAGTTTAATTCTTAAATTGTTAATGCTAGAACTTTAAAAACGCAGAACAACACTTTAGTTCACAAGAGCACACTGTACTTCTCTCCTGGTTCAAGTATCTCAAAGCTGAATCACTATGTAGCAAAAGAGTTTCAAACTCACAGAAAAGCGTTTTAGCCAACTGGAAATAATTCCATGTTTCTTAGCTTGTGGGTATTAGGTTTCTTTGTTTATTTCAATGAAACTCTGACAAAATGATTCTCTCTTGGGCCCCTCATGGCTCCCCAAATTTGGTCAATCCACCATCACGGGTTTTTTGTTTAGAGCCTTTTGATGTTTACCCTGATTAGACGAATTTCACTGAAAACGCCTGTAGTTTTTAATTCCTCAATGGTTAATGCTAGAATTATGAAAATGCAGAAAAGCACTTCAGATCACAAGAGCACACTGTGCTTCTTTCCTGGTTCAAGTATCTCAAAGCTGAATCACTAGGTATCAAAAGACTTTCAAACTCACAGAAAAGCGTTTTAGAGAACTGGAAATAATTCCAAGTTTCTTAGCTTCTGGGTACTAGGTTTCTTTGTGTATTTCAATGAAACTCTGACAAAATGATTCTCTCTTGTGCCCCTCATGGCTCCCCAAATTTGGTCATCCCACCATCACAGGTTTTTTGTTTAGAGACTATTGGATGTTTACCCTGAATAGGCGAATTTCACTGAAAACGCCTGTTAGTTTAATTCCTCAATGGTTAATGCTAGAACTTTGAAAATGCAGAAAAGCACTTCAGATCACAAGAGGACACTGTGCTTCTTACGTAGTTCACGTATCTCAAAGCTGAATCACTAGTAACAAAAGAATTTCAAACTCACAGAAAAGCGTTTTAGAGAACTGGAAATAATTCCATGTTTCTTAGCGTCTGGGCACTAGGATTCATTGTGTATTTCAATGAAACTCTGAAGAAATGATTCTCTCATGTGACCTCAAGGCTCCCCAAGTTTGGTCATCCCACCATCAAGGGTGTTTTGTTTACAGTCTATTAGATGTTTACCCTGATTAGGCGAAAATGCCTGAAAACGCCTGTGAGTTTAATTCTTAAATGGTTAATGCTAGAACTTTAAAAACGCAGAACAACACTTTAGTTCACAAGAGCACATTGTGCTTTCTCTCCTGTTTCAAGTAACTCAAAGCTGAATCACTAGGTAGCAAAAGAGTTTCAAACTCACAGAAAAGCGTTTTAGACAACTGGAAAATAATTCCATGTTTCTTAGCTTGTGGGTACTAAGTTTCTTTGTGTATTTCAATGAAACTCTGACAAAAAAATTCTCTCTTGTGCGCCTCATAGCTCCCCAAATTTGGTCAATCCACCATCACGGGTGTTTTGTTTAGAGCCTATTGGATGTTTACCCTGATTAGGCGAATTTCACTGAAAACGCCTGTTAGATTAATTCCTCAATGGTTAATGCTAGAACTTTGAAAATGCAGAAAAGCACTTCAGATGACAAGAGCACACTGTGCTTCGTTCCTGGTTCAAGTATCTCAAAGCTGAATCACTAGGTAACAAAAGAGTTTCAAACTCACAGAAAAGCGTTTTAGGGAACTGGAAATAATTCCATGTTTCTTAGCTACTGGGCACTAGGTTTCTTTGTGTATTTCAATGAAACTCTGAAAAAATGATTCTCTCATGTGCCCCTCAAGGCTCCCCAAGAGTGGTCATCCCACCATCAAGGTTGTTTTGTTTACAGTCTATTAGATGTTTACCCTGATTAGGCGAAAATGCCTGAAAACGCCTGTGAGTTTAATTCTTAAATGGTTAATGCTAGAACTTTAAAAACGCAGAACAACACTTTAGTTCACAAGAGCACACTGTGCTTATCTCCTGGTTCAAGTAACTCAAAGCTGAATCACTAGGTAGCAAAAGAGTTTCAAACTCACAGAAAAGCGTTTTAGACAACTGGAAATAATTCCATGTTTCTTAGCTTCTGGGTACTAGGTTTCTTTGTGTATTTCAATGAAACTCTGACAAAATAATTCTCTCTTGTGCCCCTCATGGCTCCCCAAATTTGGTCAATCCACCATCACGGGTTTTTTGTTTAGAGCCTATTGGATGTTTACCCAGATTAGGCGAATTTCACTGAAAACACCTGTACTTTAATTCCTCGATGGTTAATGCTAGAACTTTGAAAATGCAGAAAAACACTTCCGATCACAAGAGCACACTGTGCTTCTTTTCTGGTTCAAGTATCTCAAAGTTTGAATCACTAGGTAACAAAAGAGTTTCAAACTCACAGAAAAGCATTTTAGAGAACTGGAAATAATTCCAAGTTTCTTAGCTTCTGGGTACTAGGTTTCTTTGTGTATTTCAATGAAACTCTGAAAAAATAATACTCTCATGTGCCCCTCAAGGCTCCCCAAGTTTGGTCAATCCCACCATCACGGGTTTTTTGTTTAGAGCCTATTGGATGTTTACCCTGATTAGGCGAATTTCACTGTAAACGCCTGTAGATTAATTCTTCAATGGTTAAAGCTAGAACTTTGAATATGCAGAAAAGCACTTTTGATCACAAGAGCATACTGTGCTTCTGTCCTGGTTGAAGTATCTCAAACCTGAATCACTAGATAGCAAAAGAGTTTCAAACTCACAGAAAAGAATTTAGCGAACTGGAAATTATTCCATGTTTCTTAGCTTCTGGGCACTAGGTTTCTTTGTGTACTTCAATGAAACTCTGAAAAAATGATTCTCTCATGTGCCCCTCAATGCTTCCCAAGTTTGGTCATTCCACCATCAAGGGTGTTTTGTTTACAGTCTATTGGATGTTTACCCTGATTAGGCGAAAATGCCTGAAAAGAGCCTGTGAGTTTAATTCTTAAATGGTTAATGCTAGAACTTTAAAAATGCAGAACAACACTTTGGTTCACAAGAGCACACTGTGCTTCTGTCCTGGTTCAAGTATCTCAAAGCTGAATTACTAGGTAGCAAAAGATTTTCAAACTCAGAAAAGCGTTTTAGCAAACTGGAAATAATTCCATGTTCCTTAGCTTGTGGGTACTAGGTTTCTTTGTGTATTTCAATGAAACTCTGACAAAATGATTCTCTCTTGTGCCCCTCATAGCTCCCCAAATGTGGTCAATCCACCATCACGGTTTTTTTTGTTTAGAGCCTATTGGATGTTTACCCTGATTAGGCGAATTTCACTGAAAACGCCTGTTAGTTTTTAATTTCTCAATGGTTAATGCTAGAACTTTGAAAATGCAGAAAAGCACTTCAGATCACAAGAGCACACTGTGTTTCTTTCCTGTTTCAAGTATCTCAAAGCTGAATCACTAGTTAACAAAAAAGATTCAAACTCACAGAAAAGCATTTTAGCGAACTGGAAATAATTCCATATTTCTTAGCTTCTGAGCACTAGGTTTCTTTGTGTATTTCAATGAAACTCTGAAAAAATGATTCTCTCATGTGCCCCTCAAGGCTCCCCAAGTTTGGTCATTCCACCATCAAGGTGTTTTGTTTACAGTCTATTGGATGTTTACCCTGATTAGGCGAAAATGCCTGAAAAGAGCCTGTGAGTTTAATTCTTAAATTGTTAATGCTAGAACTTTAAAAACGCAGAACAACACTTTAGTTCACAAGAGCACACTGTACTTCTCTCCTGGTTCAAGTATCTCAAAGCTGAATCACTATGTAGCAAAAGAGTTTCAAACTCACAGAAAAGCGTTTTAGCCAACTGAAATAATTCCATGTTTCTTAGCTTGTGGGTATTAGGTTTCTTTGTTTATTTCAATGAAACTCTGACAAAATGATTCTCTCTTGGGCCCCTCATGGCTCCCCCAAATTTGGTCAATCCACCATCACGGGTTTTTTGTTTAGAGCCTTTTGATGTTTACCCTGATTAGACGAATTTCACTGAAAACGCCTGTAGTTTAATTCCTCAATGGTTAATGCTAGAATTATGAAAATGCAGAAAAGCACTTCAGATCACAAGAGCACACTGTGCTTCTTTCCTGGTTCAAGTATCTCAAAGCTGAATCACTAGGTATCAAAAGACTTTCAAACTCACAGAAAAGCGTTTTAGAGAACTGGAAATAATTCCAAGTTTCTTAGCTTCTGGGTACTAGGTTTCTTTGTGTATTTCAATGAAACTCTGACAAAATGATTCTCTCTTGTGCCCCTCATGGCTCCCCAAATTTGGTCATCCCACCATCACAGGTTTTTTGTTTAGAGACTATTGGATGTTTACCCTGAATAGGCGAATTTCACTGAAAACGCCTGTTAGTTTAATTCCTCAATGGTTAATGCTAGAACTTTGAAAATGCAGAAAAGCACTTCAGATCACAAGAGGACACTGTGCTTCTTACGTAGTTCACGTATCTCAAAGCTGAATCACTAGGTAACAAAAGAATTTCAAACTCACAGAAAAGCGTTTTAGAGAACTGGAAATAATTCCATGTTTCTTAGCGTCTGGGCACTAGGATTCATTGTGTATTTCAATGAAACTCTGAAGAAATGATTCTCTCATGTGACCTCAAGGCTCCCCAAGTTTGGTCATCCCACCATCAAGGGTGTTTTGTTTACAGTCTATTAGATGTTTACCCTGATTAGGCGAAAAATGCCTGAAAACGCCTGTGAGTTTAATTCTTAAATGGTTAATGCTAGAACTTTAAAAACGCAGAACAACACTTTAGTTCACAAGAGCACATTGTGCTTCTCTCCTGTTTCAAGTAACTCAAAGCTGAATCACTAGGTAGCAAAAGAGTTTCAAACTCACAGAAAAGCGTTTTAGACAACTGGAAATAATTCCATGTTTCTTAGCTTGTGGGTACTAAGTTTCTTTGTGTATTTCAATGAAACTCTGACAAAAAAATTCTCTCTTGTGCGCCTCATAGCTCCCCAAATTTTGGTCAATCCACCATCACGGGTGTTTTGTTTAGAGCCTATTGGATGTTTACCCTGATTAGGCGAATTTCACTGAAAACGCCTGTTAGATTAATTCCTCAATGGTTAATGCTAGAACTTTGAAAATGCAGAAAAGCACTTCAGATGACAAGAGCACACTGTGCTTCGTTCCTGGTTCAAGTATCTCAAAGCTGAATCACTAGGTAACAAAAGAGTTTCAAACTCACAGAAAAGCGTTTTAGGGAACTGGAAATAATTCCATGTTTCTTAGCTACTGGGCACTAGGTTTCTTTGTGTATTTCAATGAAACTCTGAAAAAATGATTCTCTCATGTGCCCCTCAAGGCTCCCCAAGAGTGGTCATCCCACCATCAAGGTTGTTTTGTTTACAGTCTATTAGATGTTTACCCTGATTAGGCGAAAATGCCTGAAAACGCCTGTGAGTTTAATTCTTAAATGGTTAATGCTAGAACTTTAAAAACGCAGAACAACACTTAGTTCACAAGAGCACACTGTGCTTATCTCCTGGTTCAAGTAACTCAAAGCTGAATCACTAGTAGCAAAAGAGTTTCAAACTCACAGAAAAGCGTTTTAGACAACTGGAAATAATTCCATGTTTCTTAGCTTCTGGGTACTAGGTTTCTTTGTGTATTTCAATGAAACTCTGACAAAATAATTCTCTCTTGTGCCCCTCATGGCTCCCCAAATTTGGTCAATCCACCATCACGGGTTTTTTGTTTAGAGCCTATTGGATGTTTACCCAGATTAGGCGAATTTCACTGAAAACACCTGTACTTTAATTCCTCAATGGTTAATGCTAGAACTTTGAAAATGCAGAAAAGCACTTCAGATCACAAGAGCACACTGTGCTCCTGTCCTGGTTCAAGTATCTCAAAGGTGAATCACTAGGTAGCAAAAGAGTTTCAAACGCACAGAAAAGCGATTAGCCAACTGGAAACAATTCCATGTTTCTTAGCTTCCGGATACTAGGTTTCTTGTGTATTTCAATGAAACTCTGAAAAAATGATTCTCTCTTGTGCTCCTCATGGTTACCCAAATTTGCTCATCCCACCATCACTTGTTTTATTGTTTAAAGCCTATTGGATGTTTACCCCAATTAGGCGAATTTCACTGAAAACGCCTGTTAGTTTAATTCCTCGATGGTTAATGCTAGAACTTTGAAAATGCAGAAAAACACTTCCGATCACAAGAGCACATTGTGCTTCTTTCTTGGTTCAAGTATCTCAAAGCTGAATCACTAGGTAACAAAAGAGTTTCAAACTCACAGAAAAGCGTTTTAGCGAACTGGAAATAATTCCATGTTTCTTAGCTTCTGGGCACTAGGTTTCTTTGTGTATTTCAATGAAACTCTGAAAAAATGATTCTCTCATGTGCCCCTCAAAACTCCATAAGTTTGGTCATCCCACCATTAAAGGTGTTTTGTTTACAGTCTATTGGATGTTTACCCTGATTAGGCGAATTTCACTGAAAACGCCTGTAGTTTAATTCCTCAATGGTTTATGCTAGAACTTTGAAAATGCAGAAAAGCACTTCAGATCACAAGAGCACACTGTGCTCCTGTCCTGGTTCAAGTCTCTAAGCTGAATCACAAGGTAACAAAAGAGTTTCAAACTCACAGAAAAGCGTTTTAGCGATATGGAAATAATTCCATGTTTCTTAGCGTCTGAGCACTAGGATTCATTGTGTATTTCAATGAAACTCTGAAGAAATGATTCTCTCATGTGACCTCAAGGCTCCCCAAGTTTGGTCATCCCACCATCAAGGGTGTTTTGTTTACAGTCTATTAGATGTTTACCCTGATTAGGCGAAAATGCCTGAAAACGCCTGTGAGTTTAATTCTTAAATGGTTAATGCTAGAACTTTAAAAACGCAGAACAACACTTTAGTTCACAAGAGCACATTGTGCTTCTCTCCTGTTTCAAGTAAATCAAAGCTGAATCACTAGGTAGCAAAAGAGTTTCAAACTCACAGGAAAGCGTTTTAGACAACTGGAAATAATTCCATGTTTCTTAGCTTGTGTGGTACTAGGTTTCTTTGTGTATTTCAATGAAACTCTGACAAAAAAATTCTCTCTTGTGCGCCTCATAGCTCCCCAAATTTGGTCAATCCACCATCACGGGTGTTTTGTTTAGAGCCTATTGGATGTTTACCCTGATTAGGCGAATTTCACTGAAAACGCCTGTTAGATTAATTCCTCAATGGTTAATGCTAGAACTTTGAAAATGCAGAAAAGCACTTCAGATGACAAGAGCACACTGTGCTTCGTTCCTGGTTCAAGAATCTCAAAGCTGAATCACTAGGTAACAAAAGAGTTTCAAACTCACAGAAAAGGGTTTTAGGGAACTGGAAATAATTCCATGTTTCTTAGCTACTGGGCACTAGGTTTTTCTTTGTGTATTTCAATGAAACTCTGAAAAAATGATTCTCTCATGTGCCCCTCAAGGCTCCCCAAGTGTGGTCATCCCACCATCAAGGTTGTTTTGTTTACAGTCTATTAGATGTTTACCCTGATTAGGCAAAAATGCCTGAAAACGCCTGTGAGTTTTATTCTTAAATGGTTAATGCTAGAACTTTAAAAACGCAGAACAACACTTTATTTAACAAGAGCACACTGTGCTTATCTCCTGGTTCAAGTAACTCAAAGCTGAATCACTAGGTAGCAAAAGAGTTTTCAAACTCACAGAAAAGCTTTTTAGACAACTGGAAATAATTCCATGTTTCTTAGCTTCTGGGTACTAGGTTTCGTTGTGTATTTCAATGAAAATCTGACTAAATGATTCTCTCTTGTGCCCCTCATGGCTCCCCAAATTTGGTCAATCTACCATCACGGGTTTTTTGTTTAGAGCCTTTTGGATGTTTACCCTGATTAGACGAATTTCACTGAAAACGCCTGTGGTTTAATTCTTCAATGGTTAATGCTAGAACTTTGATAAAAAAAAAAAAATGCAGAAAAGCACTTCAGATCACAAGAGCACACTGTGCTTCTTTCCTTTTTCATGTATCTCAAAGCTGAATCACTAGGTAACAAAAAAGTTTCAAACTCACAGAAAAGCATTTTTGCGATCTGGAAATAATTCGATGTTTCTTAGCTTCTGGGCACTAGGCTTCTTTGTGTATTTCAATGAAACTCTGAAAAAAAATGATTCTCTCATGTGCCCCTCAAGGCTCCCCCAAGTTTGGTCATCCCACCATCAAGGGTGTTTTTGTTTACAGTCTATTGGATGTTTACCCAGAATAGGCGAAAATGCCTGAAAACGCCTGTGAGTTTAATTCTTAAATGGTTAAAGCTAGAACTTTAAAAAGGAAGAACAACACTTTAGTTCACAAGAGCACACTGTGCTTCTGTCCTGGTTCAAGGATCTCAAAGCTGAATCACTAGGTAGCAAAAGAGTTTCAAACTCACAGAAAAGCGTTTTAGCCAACTGGAAATAATTCCATGTTTCTTAGATTGTGGGTACTATGTTTCTTTGTGTATTTCAATGAAACTCTGACAAAATGATTCTCTCTTGTGCCCCTCATGGCTCCCCAAATTTGGTCAATCCAACATCACGGGTTTTTTGTTTAGAGCCTATTGGATGTTTACCCTGATTAGGCGAATTTCATTGAAAACGCCTGTAGTTTAATTCTTCAATGGTTAATGCTAGAACATTGAAAAATGCAGAATAGCACTTCAGATCAAAAGAGCACACTGTGCTTCTTTCCTGGTTCAAGTATCTCAAAGCTGAATCACTAGGTAGCAAAAGAGTTTCGAACTCACAGAAAAGCGTTTTAGCGAACTGGAAAATAGTTCCATGTTTCTTAGCTTCTGGGCACTAGGTTTATTTGTGTATTTCAATGAAACTCTGAAAAAATGATTGTCTCATATGCCCCTCAATGCTCCCCAAGTTTGGTGATCCCACCATCAAGGGTGTTTTGTTTACAGTCTATTGGATGTTTACCCTGATTAGGCGAAAATGCCTGAAAACGCCTGTGAGTTTAATTCTTAAATGGTTAATGCTAGAACTTTAAAAACGCAGAACAACACGTTAGTTCACAAGAGCACACTGTGCTTGTCTCCTGGTTCAAGAATCTCAAAGCTGAATCACTAGGTAGCAAAAGAGTTTCAAACTCACAGAAAAGCGTTTTAGACAACTGGAAATAATTCCATGTTTCTTAGCTTCTGGGTACTAGGTTTCTTTGTGTATTTCAATGAAACTCTGACAAAATAATTCTCTCTTGTGCCCCTCATGGCTCCCCAAATTTGGTCATCCCACCATCACGGTTTTTTTGTTTAGAGCCTATTGGATGTTTACCCTTATTAGGCGAATTTCACTGAAAAAGCCTGTTAGTTTAATTCCTCAATGGTTAATGCTAGAACTTTGAAAATGCAGAAAAGCACTTCAGATCACAAGAGCACACTGTGCTTCTTTCCTGGTTCAAGTATCTCAAAGTTGAATCACTAGGTAACAAAAGAGTTTCAAACTCACAGAAAAGCATTTTAGAGAACTGGAAATAATTCCAAGTTTCTTAGCTTCTGGGTACTAGGTTTCTTTGTGTATTTCAATGAAACTCTGAAAAAATAATACTCTCATGTGCCCCTCAAGGCTACCCAAGTTTGGTCAATCCACCATCACGGGGTTTTTTGTTTAGAGCCTATTGGATGTTTACCCTGATTAGGCGAATTTCACTGTAAACGCCTGTAGATTAATTCTTCAATGGTTAAAGCTAGAACTTTGAATATGCAGAAAAGCACTTTTGATCACAAGAGCATACTGTGCTTCTGTCCTGGTTGAAGTATCTCAAACCTGAATCACTAGATAGCAAAAGAGTTTCAAACTCACAGAAAAGAATTTAGCAAACTGGAAATTATTCCATGTTTCTTAGCTTCTGGGCACTAGGTTTCTTTGTGTACTTCAATGAAACTCTGAAAAAAATGATTCTCTCATGTGCCCCTCAAGGCTTCCCCAAGTTTGGTCATTCCACCATCAAGGGTGTTTTTGTTTACAGTCTATTGGATGTTTACCCTGATTAGGCGAAAATGCCTGAAAAGAGCCTGTGAGTTTAATTCTTAAATGGTTAATGCTAGAACTTTAAAAAATGCAGAACAACACTTTGGTTCACAAGAGCACACTGTGCTTCTGTCCTGGTTCAAGTATCTCAAAGCTGAATTACTAGGTAGCAAAAGAGTTTCAAACTCAGAAAAGCGTTTTAGCAAACTGGAAATAATTCCATGTTCCTTAGCTTGTGGGTACTAGGTTTCTTTGTGTATTTCAATGAAACTCTGACAAAATGATTCTCTCTTGTGCCCCTCATAGCTCCCCAAATGTGGTCAATCCACCATCACGGTTTTTTGTTTAGAGCCTATTGGATGTTTACCCTGATTAGGCGAATTTCACTGAAAACGCCTGTTAGTTTAATTTCTCAATGGTTAATGCTAGAACTTTGAAAATGCAGAAAAGCACTTCAGATCACAAGAGCACACTGTGTTTCTTTCCTGTTTCAAGTATCTCAAAGCTGAATCACTAGTTAACAAAAAAGATTCAAACTCACAGAAAAGCATTTTAGCGAACTGGAAATAATTCCGTATTTCTTAGCTTCTGAGCACTAGGTTTCTTTGTGTATTTCAATGAAACTCTGAAAAAATGATTCTCTCATGTGCCCCTCAAGGCTCCCCAAGTTTGGTCATTCCACCATCAAGGGTGTTTTGTTTACAGTCTATTGGATGTTTACCCTGATTAGGCGAAAATGCCTGAAAAGAGCCTGTGAGTTTAATTCTTAAATTGTTAATGCTAGAACTTTAAAAACGCAGAACAACACTTTAGTTCACAAGAGCACACTGTACTTCTCTCCTGGTTCAAGTATCTCAAAGCTGAATCACTATGTAGCAAAAGAGTTTCAAACTCACAGAAAAGCGTTTTAGCCAACTGGAAATAATTCCATGTTTCTTAGCTTGTGGGTATTAGGTTTCTTTGTTTATTTCAATGAAACTCTGACAAAATGATT
>JAKELJ010000083.1:271-24912 GCA_025594165.1 Tamias sibiricus
GAAACATGGAATTATTTCCAGTTTGCTAAAACGCTTTTCTGTGAGTTTGAAACTCTTTTGCTACCTAGAGATTCAACTTTGAGATACTTGAACCAGGACAGAAGAACAGTGTGCTCTTCTGATCTGAAATGCTTTTCTGCATTTTCAAAGTTCTAGCACTAACCATTGAGGAATTAAACTACAGGCGTTTTCAGTGAAATTCGCCTAATCAGGGTAAAACATCCAATAGGCTCTAAACAAAAAAACTCGTGATGGTGGATTGACCAAATTTGGGGAGCCATGAGGGGCACAAGAGAGAATCATTTTGTCATTGTTTCATTGAAATACACAAAGAAACATAATACAAACAAGCTAAGAAACATGGAATTATTTCCAGTTGGCTAAAATGCTTTTTTGTCAGTTTGAAACTCTTTTGCTACCTAGAGATTCAGCTGTGAGATACTTGAACCAGGACAGAAGCACAGTGTGCTCTTGTGAACTAAAGTGTTGTTCTGCGTTTTTAAAGTTCTAGCATTAACCATTTAAGAATTAAACTCACAGGCGTTTTCAGGCATTTTCGCCTAATCAGGGTAAACATCCAATAGACTGTAAACAAAATACCCTTGATGGTGGGATGACCAAACGTGGGGAGCCTTGAGGGGCACATGAGAGAATCATTTCTTCAGAGTTTCATTGAAATAAAAACAAAGAAACCTAGTGCCCAGAAGCTAAGAAACATGGAATGATTTCTAGTTCGCTAAAACGCTTTTCTGTGAATTTGAAACTCTTTTGTTACCTAGTGATTCAGCTTTGAGATACTTGAACCAGGAAAGAAGCACAGTGTGCTCTTGTGATCTGAAGTGCTTTTCTGCATTTTCAAAGTTGTAGCATTAACTATTGAGGAATTAAACAAACAGGCGTTTTCAGTGAAATTTGCCTAATCAGGGTAAACATCCAATAGGCTATAAACAAAAAACCCGTGATGGTGAGATGAACAAATTTTGGGAGCCATGAGGGACACAAGAGAGAATCATTTTGTCAGAGTTTCATTGAAATAAAAAAAGAAGCCTGGTACCCAGAAGCTAAGAAACATGGAATTATTTCCAGTTGGCTAAATCGCTTTTCTTTGAGTTTGAAACTCTTTTGCTACCTAGTGATTCAGCTTTGAGATACTTGAACCAGGACAGAAGCACAGTGTGCTCTTGTGATATGAAGTGCTGTTCTGCATTTTCAAAGTTCTAGCTTTACCATTGCGGAATTAAACTACAGGGCGTTTTCAGTGAAAATCGCCTATTCAGGGTAAACATCCAATAGGCTCTAAACAAAAAACACGTCATGGTGGATTGACCAAATTTGGGGAGCCTAGAGAGGCACAAGAGAGAATCGTTTTGTCAGAGTTTCATTGAAATACACAAAGAAACCTAGTACCCACAAGCTAAGAAACATGGAAGTATTTCCAGTTGGCTAAAACGCTTTTCTATGAGTTTGAAACTCTTTTGCTACCTAGTGATTCAGCTTTGAGATACTTGAACCAGGACAGAAGCACAGTGTGCTCTTGTGAACTAAAGTGTTGTTCTGCGTTTTTAAAGTTCTAGCATTAACCATTTAAAAATTAAACTCACAGGCGTTTTCAGGCATTTTCGCCTAATCAGGGTAAACATCCAATAGACTGTAAACAAAACACCCTTGATGGTGGGATGACCAAACGTGGGGAGACTTGAGGGGCACATGAGAGAATCATTTCTTCAGAGTTTCAGTGAAATACACAAAGAAACCTAGTGCCCAGAAGCTAAGAAACATGGAATGATTTCTAGTTCGCTAAAACACTTTTCTGTGAGTTTGAAACTCTTTTGTTACCTAGTGATTCAGCTTTGAGATACTTGAACCAGGACAGAAGCACAGTGTGCTCTTGTGATCTGAAGTGCTTTTCTGCATTTTCAAAGTTCTAGCTTTAACCATTGAGGTATTAAACTACAGGCGTTTTCAGTGAAATTCGCCTAATCAGGGTAAACATCCAATAGACTGTAAACAAAACACCCTTGATGGTGGGATGACCAAACTTGGGGAGCCTTGAGGGGCACATGAGAGAATCATTTTTTTCAAAGTTTCATTGAAATACACAAAGAAACCTAGTGCCCAGATGCTAAGAAACATGGAATGCTTTCTAGTTTGCTAAAACGCTTTTCTGTGAGTTTGAAACTCTTTTGTTACCTAGTGATTCAGCTTTGAGATACTTGAACCAGGAAAGAAGCACAGTGTGCTCTTGTGATCTGAAGTGCTTTTCTGCATTTTAAAAGTTCTAGCATTAACCATTGAGGAATTAAACTAACAGGCGTTTTCTGTGAAATTTGCCTAATCAGGGTGAACATCCAATAGGCTCTAAACAAAAAACCCGTGATGGTGTGATGACCAAATTTGGGGAGCCATGAGGGACACAAGAGAGAATCATTTTGTCAGAGTTTCATTGAAATAAACAAAGAAGCCTAGTACCCAGAAGCTAAGAAACATGGAATTATTTCCAATTGGCTAAATCGCTTTTTTAGAGTTTGAAACTCTTTTGCTACCTAGTGATTCAGCTTTGAGATACTTGAACCAGAACAGAAGCACAGTGTGCTCTTGTGATATGAAGTGCTTTTCTGCATTTTCAAAGTTCTAGCTTTAACCATTGAGGAATTAAACTACAGGCGTTTTCAGTGAAATTCGCCTAATCAGGGTAAAAATCCAATAGGCTCTAAACAAAAAACCCGTGATGGTGGATTGACCAAATTTGGGGAGCCATGAGGGGCACAAGAAAGAATCGTTTTGTCAGAGTTTCATTGAAATACACAAAGAAACCTAGTACCCACAAGCTAAGAAACATGGAATTATTTCCAGTTGGCTAAAACGCTTTTCTGTGAGTTTGAAATTCTTTTGCTAACTAGTGATTCAGCTTTGAGATACTTGAACCAGGAGAGAGTAACAGTGTGCTCTTGTGAACTAAAGTGTTGCTCTGCGTTTTTAAAGTTCTAGCATTAACCAATTAAGAATTAAACTCACAGGCGTTTTCAGGCATTTTCGCCTAATCAGGGTAAACATCCAATAGAGGGTAAACAAAACACCCTTGATGGTGGGATGACCAAACTTGGGGAGCCATGAGGGGCACATGAGAGAATCATTTCTTCAGAGTTTCATTGAAATACACAAAGAAACCTAGTGCCCAGAAGCTATGAAACTTGGAATTATTTCCAGTTCGCTAAAACGCTTTTCTGTGTGTTTGAAACTTTTTTGCTACCTAGTGATTCAGCTTTTAGATACTTGAACCAGGACAGAAGCACAGTGTGCTCTTGTGATCTGAAGTGCTTTTCTGCATTTTGAAAGTTCTAGCATTAACCATTGAGAAATTAAACTACAGGCGTTTTCAGTGAAATTCGCCTAATCAGGGAAAACATCCAATAGGCACTAAACAAAAAACCCGTGATAGTGGATTGAACAAATTTGGGGAGCCATGAGGGGCTCAAGAGAGAAACATTTTGTCAGAGTTTCATTGAAATACACAAAGAAACCTAGTACCCACAAGCTAAGAAACATGGAATTATTTCCAGTTGGCTAAATCGCTTTTTTGTGAGTTTGAAACTCTTTTGCTACCTAGTGATTCAGCTTTGAGATACTTGAACCAGGACAGAATCACAGTGTGCTCTTGTGATCTGAAATGCTTTTCTGCATTTTCAAAGTTCTAGCATTAACCATTGAGGAATTAAACTACAGGCGTTTTCAGTGAAATTCGCCTAATCAGGGTAAACATCCAATAGGCTCTAAACAAAGAACCCGTGATGTTGGGATGACCAAATTTGGGGAGCCATGAGGGGCACAAGAGAGAATCATTTTGTCAGAGTTTCATTGAAATACACTAAGAAACCTAGTACCCAGAAGCTAAGAAACATGGAATTATTTCCAGTTGGCTAAATCGCTTTTCTGTGAGTTTGAAACTCTTTTGCTACCTAGTGATTCAGCTTTGAGATACTTGAACCATAACAGAAGCACAGTGTGCTCTTGTGAACCAAAGTGTTGTTCTGCGTTTTTAAAGTTCTAGCATTAACCATTTAAGAATTAAACTCACAGGCGTTTTTCAGGCATTTTCGCCTAATCAGGGTAAACATCCAATAGACTGTAAAAAAAAACACCCTTGATGGTGGGATGACCAAACTTGGGGAGTCTTGAGGGGCACATGAGAGAATCATTTTTTTCAGAGTTTCATTGAAATACACAAAGAAACCTAGTGCCCAGAAGCTAAGAAACATGGAATTATTTCCAGTTTGCTAAAACGCTTTTCTGTGAGTTTGAAACTCTTTTGCTACCTAGAGATTCAACTTTGAGATACTTGAACCAGGACAGAAGAACAGTGTGCTCTTCTGATCTGAAATGCTTTTCTGCATTTTCAAAGTTCTAGCATTAACCATTGAGGAATTAAACTACAGGCGTTTTCAGTGAAATTCGCCTAATCAAGGTAAACATCCAATAGGCTCTAAACAAAAAACTCGTGATGGTGGATTGACCAAATTTGGGGAGCCATGAGGGGCACAAGAGAGAATCATTTTGTCAGAGTTTCATTGAAATACACAAAGAAACCTAATACCCACCAGCTAAGATTCATGGAATTATTTCCAGTTGGCTAAAATGCTTTTTTGTGAGTTTGAAACTCTTTTGCTACCTAGAGATTCAACTTTGAGATACTTGAACCAGGGCAGAAGAACAGTGTGCTCTTCTGATCTGAAATGCTTTTCTGCATTTTCTACGTTCTAGCATTATCCATTGAGGAATTAAACTACAGGCGTTTTCAGTGAAATTCGCCTAATCAGGGTAAACATCCAATAGGCTCTAAACAAAAAACTCGTGATGGTGGATTGACCAAATTTGGGGAGCCATGAGGGGCACAAGAGAGAATCATTTTGTCAGAGTTTCATTGAAATACACAACGAAACCTAATACCCACAAGCTAAGAAACATGGAATTATTTCCAGTTGGCTAAAATGCTTTTTTGTGAGTTTGAAACTCTTTTGCTACCTAGAGATTCAACTTTGAGATACTTGAACCAGGGCAGAAGAACAGTGTGCTCTTCTGATCTGAAATGCTTTTCTGCATTTTCAAAGTTCTAGTATTAACCATTGAGGAATTAAACTACAGGCGTTTTCAGTGAAATTCGCCTAATCAGGGTAAACATCCAATAGGCTCTAAACAAAAAACTCGTGATGGTGGATTGACCAAATTTGGGGAACCATGAGGGGCACAAGAGAGAATCATTTTGTCAGAGTTTCATTGAAATACACAAAGAAACCTAGTACCCACAAGCTAAGAAACATAGAAGTATTTCCAGTTGGCTAAAATGCTTTTCTGTGAGTTTGAAACTCTTTTCTTACCTAGAGATTCAGCTTTGAGATACTTGAACCAGGAGAGAAGCACAGGGTGCTCTTGTGAACTAAAGTGTTGTTCTGCGTTTTTAAAGTTCTAGCATTAACCATTTAAGAATTAAACTCACAGGCTTTTTCAGGCATTTTCGCCTAATCAGGGTAAACATCCAATAGACTGTAAAAAAAAACACCCTTGATGGTGGGATGACCAAACTTGGGGAGCCTTGAGGGGCACATGAGAGAATCATTTTTTCAGAGTTTCATTGAAATACACAAAGAAAGCTAGTGCCCAGAAGCTAAGAAACATGGAATTATTTCCAGTTCGCTTAAACGCATTTGTGTGAGTTTGAAAATCTTTTGCTACCTAGTGATTCAGATTTGAGATACTTGAACCAGGACAGAAGCACAGTGTGCTTTTGTGATCTGAAGTGCTTTTCTGCATTTTCAAAGTTCTAGCATTAACCATTGAGAAATTAAACTACAGGCGTTTTCAGTGAAATTCGCCTAATCAGGGTAAACATCCAATAGGCTCTAAACAAAAAACACGTAATGGTGCATTGACCAAATTTGGGGAGCCATGAGGGGCACAAGAGAGTATCATTTTGTCAGAGTTTCATTGAAATACACAAAGAAACCTAATACCCACAAGCTAAGAAACATGGAATTATTTCCAGTTGGCTAAAAACCCTTTTCTGTGAGTTTGAAACTCTTTTGCTACCTAGTGATTCAGCTTTGAGATACTTGAACCAGGAGAGAAGCACAGTGTGCTCTTGTGAACTAAAGTGTTGTTCTGCGTTTTTAAAGTTCTAGCATTTACCATTGAGGAATTAAACTACAGGCGTTTTCAGTGAAATTCGCCTAATCAGGGTAAACATCCAATAGGCTCTAAACAAAAAACACGTGATGGTGGATTGACCAAATTTGGGGAGCCATGAGGGGCACAAGAGAGAATCATTTTGTCAGAGTTTTATTGAAATACACAAAGAAACCTAGTACCCACAAGCTAATAAACATGGAATTATTTCCAGTTGGCTAAAACGCTTTTCTGTGAGTTTCAAACTCTTTTGCTACCTAGTGATTCAGCTTTGAGATACTTGAACCAGGAGAGAATCACAGTGTGCTCTTGTGAACTAAAGTGTTTTTCTATGTTTTTAAATTTCTAGCATTAACCATTTAAGAATTAAACTCACAGGCGTTTTCAGGCATTTTCGCCTAATCAGGGTAAACATCCAATAGACTGTAAACAAAACACCCTTGATGGTGGGATGACCAAACTTGGGGAGCCTTGAGGGGCACATGAGAGAATCATTTCTTCAGAGTTTCATTGAAATACACAAAGAAACCTAGTGCCCAGATGCTAATAAACATGGAATGCTTTCTAGTTCGCTAAAACGCTTTTCTGTGAGTTTGAAACTCTTTTGCTACCTAGAGATTCAGCTTTGAGATACTTGAACCAGGAGAGAAGCACAGTGTGCTCTTGTGAACTAAAGTGTTGTTCTGTGTTTTTAAATTTCTAGCATTAACCATTTAATAATTAAACTCACAGGCGTTTTCAGGCATTTTCGCATATTAAGGGTAAACATCCAATAGACTGTAAAAAAAACACCCTTGATGGTGGGATGACCAAACTTGGGGAGCCTTGAGGGGCACATGAGAGAATCATTTTTTCAGAATTTCATTGAAATACACAAAGAAACCTAGTGCCCAGAAGCTAAGAAACATGGAATTATTTCCTGTTCGCTAAAACGCTTTTCTTTGAGTTTGAAACTCTTTTGCTACCTAGTGATTCAGCTTTGAGATACTTGAACCAGGACAGAAGCACAGTGTGCTTTTGTGATCTGAAGTGCTTTTCTGCATTTTCAAAGTTCTAGCTTTAACCATTGAGGAATTAAACTACAGGCGTTTTCAGTGAAATTCGCCTAATCAGGGTAAAAATCCAATAGGCTCTAAACAAAAATCCCGTGATGGTGGATTGACCAAATTTGGGGAGCCATGAGGGGCACAAGAGAGAATCATTTTGTCAGAGTTTCATTGAAATACACAAAGAAACCTAGTACCCACAAGCTAAGAAACATGGAATTATTTCCAGTTGGCTAAAACGCTTTTCTGTGAGTTTGAAATTCTTTTGCTAACTAGTGATTCAGCTTTGAGATACTTGAACCAGGAGAGAATCACAGTGTGCTCTTGTGAACTAAAGTGTTGCTCTGCGTTTTTAAAGTTCTAGCATTAACCATTTAAGAATTAAACTCACAGGCGTTTTCAGGCATTTTCGCCTAATCAGGGTAAATAAATATCCAATAGAGGGTAAACAAAACACCCTTGATGGTGGGATGACCAAACTTGGGGAGTCTTGAGGGGCAGATGAGAGAATCATTTCTTCAGAGTTTCATTGAAATACACAAAGAAACCTAGTGCCCAGAAGCTATGAAACTTGGAATTATTTCCAGTTCGCTAAAACGCTTTTCTGTGAGTTTGAAACTCTTTTGTTACCTAGTGATTCAGCTTTGAGATACTTGAATCAGGACAGAAGCACAGTGTGCTCTTGTGATCTGAAGTGCTTTTCTGCATTTTCAAAGTTCTAGCTTTAACCATTGAGGTATTAAACTACAGGCGTTTTCAGTGAAATTCGCCTAATCAGGGTAAACATCCAATAGACTGTAAACAAAACACCCTTGATGGTGGGATGACCAAACTTGGGGAGCCTTGAGGGGCACATGAGAGAATCATTTTTTCAAAGTTTCATTGAAATACACAAAGAAACCTAGTGCCCAGATGCTAAGAAACATGGAATGCTTTCTAGTTTGCTAAAACGCTTTTCTGTGAGTTTGAAACTCTTTTGTTACCTAGTGATTCAGCTTTGAGATACTTGAACCAGGAAAGAAGCACAGTGTGCTCTTGTGATCTGAAGTGCTTTTCTGCATTTTAAAAGTTCTAGCATTAACCATTGAGGAATTAAACTAACAGGCGTTTTCTGTGAAATTTGCCTAATCAGGGTGAACATCCAATAGGCTCTAAACAAAAAACCCGTGATGGTGTGATGACCAAATTTGGGGAGCCATGAGGGACACAAGAGAGAATCATTTTGTCAGAGTTTCATTGAAATAAACAAAGAAGCCTAGTACCCAGAAGCTAAGAAACATGGAATTATTTCCAATTGGCTAAATCGCTTTTTTAGAGTTTGAAACTCTTTTGCTACCTAGTGATTCAGCTTTGAGATACTTGAACCAGGACAGAAGCACAGTGTGCTCTTGTGATATGAAGTGCTTTTCTGCATTTTCAAAGTTCTAGCTTTAACCATTGAGGAATTAAACTACAGGCGTTTTCAGTGAAATTCGCCTAATCAGGGTAAAAATCCAATAGGCTCTAAACAAAAAACCCGTGATGGTGGATTGACCAAATTTGGGGAGCCATGAGGGGCACAAGAAAGAATCGTTTTGTCAGAGTTTCATTGAAATACACAAAGAAACCTAGTACCCACAAGCTAAGAAACATGGAATTATTTCCAGTTGGCTAAAACGCTTTTCTGTGAGTTTGAAATTCTTTTGCTAACTAGTGATTCAGCTTTGAGATACTTGAACCAGGAGAGAGTAACAGTGTGCTCTTGTGAACTAAAGTGTTGCTCTGCGTTTTTAAAGTTCTAGCATTAACCAATTAAGAATTAAACTCACAGGCGTTTTCAGGCATTTTCGCCTAATCAGGGTAAACATCCAATAGAGGGTAAACAAAACACCCTTGATGGTGGGATGACCAAACTTGGGGAGCCATGAGGGGCACATGAGAGAATCATTTCTTCAGAGTTTCATTGAAATACACAAAGAAACCTAGTGCCCAGAAGGTATGAAACTTGGAATTATTTCCAGTTCGCTAAAACGCTTTTCTGTGTGTTTGAAACTTTTTTGCTACCTAGTGATTCAGCTTTTAGATACTTGAACCAGGACAGAAGCACAGTGTGCTCTTGTGATCTGAAGTGCTTTTCTGCATTTTGAAAGTTCTAGCATTAACCATTGAGAAATTAAACTACAGGCGTTTTCAGTGAAATTCGCCTAATCAGGGAAAACATCCAATAGGCACTAAACAAAAAACCCGTGATAGTGGATTGAACAAATTTGGGGAGCCATGAGGGGCTCAAGAGAGAAACATTTTGTCAGAGTTTCATTGAAATACACAAAGAAACCTAGTACCCACAAGCTAAGAAACATGGAATTATTTCCAGTTGGCTAAATCGCTTTTTTGTGAGTTTGAAACTCTTTTGCTACCTAGTGATTCAGCTTTGAGAGATACTTGAACCAGGACAGAATCACAGTGTGCTCTTGTGATCTGAAATGCTTTTCTGCATTTTCAAAGTTCTAGCATTAACCATTGAGGAATTAAACTACAGGCGTTTTCAGTGAAATTCGCCTAATCAGGGTAAACATCCAATAGGCTCTAAACAAAGAACCCGTGATGTTGGGATGACCAAATTTGGGGAGCCATGAGGGGCACAAGAGAGAATCATTTTGTCAGAGTTTCATTGAAATACACTAAGAAACCTAGTACCCAGAAGCTAAGAAACATGGAATTATTTCCAGTTGGCTAAATCGCTTTTCTGTGAGTTTGAAACTCTTTTGCTACCTAGTGATTCAGCTTTGAGATACTTGAACCATAACAGAAGCACAGTGTGCTCTTGTGAACCAAAGTGTTGTTCTGCGTTTTTAAAGTTCTAGCATTAACCATTTAAGAATTAAACTCACAGGCGTTTTCAGGCATTTTCGCCTAATCAGGGTAAACATCCAATAGACTGTAAAAAAAAAACACCCTTGATGGTGGGATGACCAAACTTGGGGAGTCTTGAGGGGCACATGAGAGAATCATTTTTTTCAGAGTTTCATTGAAATACACAAAGAAACCTAGTGCCCAGAAGCTAAGAAACATGGAATTATTTCCAGTTTGCTAAAACGCTTTTCTGTGAGTTTGAAACTCTTTTGCTACCTAGAGATTCAACTTTGAGATACTTGAACCAGGACAGAAGAACAGTGTGCTCTTCTGATCTGAAATGCTTTTCTGCATTTTCAAAGTTCTAGCATTAACCATTGAGGAATTAAACTACAGGCGTTTTCAGTGAAATTCGCCTAATCAAGGTAAACATCCAATAGGCTCTAAACAAAAAACTCGTGATGGTGGATTGACCAAATTTGGGGAGCCATGAGGGGCACAAGAGAGAATCATTTTGTCAGAGTTTCATTGAAATACACAAAGAAACCTAATACCCACCAGCTAAGAAACATGGAATTATTTCCAGTTGGCTAAAATGCTTTTTTGTGAGTTTGAAACTCTTTTGCTACCTAGAGATTCAACTTTGAGATACTTGAACCAGGGCAGAAGAACAGTGTGCTCTTCTGATCTGAAATGCTTTTCTGCATTTTCTACGTTCTAGCATTATCCATTGAGGAATTAAACTACAGGCGTTTTCAGTGAAATTCGCCTAATCAGGGTAAACATCCAATAGGCTCTAAACAAAAAACTCGTGATGGTGGATTGACCAAATTTGGGGAGCCATGAGGGGCACAAGAGAGAATCATTTTGTCAGAGTTTCATTGAAATACACAACGAAACCTAATACCCACAAGCTAAGAAACATGGAATTATTTCCAGTTGGCTAAAATGCTTTTTTGTGAGTTTGAAACTCTTTTGCTACCTAGAGATTCAACTTTGAGATACTTGAACCAGGGCAGAAGAACAGTGTGCTCTTCTGATCTGAAATGCTTTTCTGCATTTTCAAAGTTCTAGTATTAACCATTGAGGAATTAAACTACAGGCGTTTTCAGTGAAATTCGCCTAATCAGGGTAAACATCCAATAGGCTCTAAACAAAAAACTCGTGATGGTGGATTGACCAAATTTGGGGAACCATGAGGGGCACAAGAGAGAATCATTTTGTCAGAGTTTCATTGAAATACACAAAGAAACCTAGTACCCACAAGCTAAGAAACATAGAAGTATTTCCAGTTGGCTAAAATGCTTTTCTGTGAGTTTGAAACTCTTTTCTTACCTAGAGATTCAGCTTTGAGATACTTGAACCAGGAGAGAAGCACAGGGTGCTCTTGTGAACTAAAGTGTTGTTCTGCGTTTTTAAAGTTCTAGCATTAACCATTTAAGAATTAAACTCACAGGCTTTTTCAGGCATTTTCGCCTAATCAGGGTAAACATCCAATAGACTGTAAACAAAACACCCTTGATGGTGGGATGACCAAACTTGGGGAGCCTTGAGGGGCACATGAGAGAATCATTTTTTCAGAGTTTCATTGAAATACACAAAGAAAGCTAGTGCCCAGAAGCTAAGAAACATGGAATTATTTCCAGTTCGCTTAAACGCATTTGTGTGAGTTTGAAAATCTTTTGCTACCTAGTGATTCAGATTTGAGATACTTGAACCAGGACAGAAGCACAGTGTGCTTTTGTGATCTGAAGTGCTTTTCTGCATTTTCAAAGTTCTAGCATTAACCATTGAGAAATTAAACTACAGGCGTTTTCAGTGAAATTCGCCTAATCAGGGTAAACATCCAATAGGCTCTAAACAAAAAACACGTAATGGTGCATTGACCAAATTTGGGGAGCCATGAGGGGCACAAGAGAGTATCATTTTGTCAGAGTTTCATTGAAATACACAAAAAAACCTAATACCCACAAGCTAAGAAACATGGAATTATTTCCAGTTGGCTAAAACCCTTTTCTGTGAGTTTGAAACTCTTTTGCTACCTAGTGATTCAGCTTTGAGATACTTGAACCAGGAGAGAAGCACAGTGTGCTCTTGTGAACTAAAGTGTTGTTCTGCGTTTTTAAAGTTCTAGCATTTACCATTGAGGAATTAAACACTACAGGCGTTTTCAGTGAAATTCGCCTAATCAGGGTAAACATCCAATAGGCTCTAAACAAAAAACACGTGATGGTGGATTGACCAAATTTGGGGAGCCATGAGGGGCACAAGAGAGAATCATTTTGTCAGAGTTTTATTGAAATACACAAAGAAACCTAGTACCCACAAGCTAATAAACATGGAATTATTTCCAGTTGGCTAAAACGCTTTTCTGTGAGTTTCAAACTCTTTTGCTACCTAGTGATTCAGCTTTGAGATACTTGAACCAGGAGAGAATCACAGTGTGCTCTTGTGAACTAAAGTGTTTTTCTATGTTTTTAAATTTCTAGCATTAACCATTTAAGAATTAAACTCACAGGCGTTTTCAGGCATTTTCGCCTAATCAGGGTAAACATCCAATAGACTGTAAACAAAACACCCTTGATGGTGGGATGACCAAACTTGGGGAGCCTTGAGGGGCACATGAGAGAATCATTTCTTCAGAGTTTCATTGAAATACACAAAGAAACCTAGTGCCCAGATGCTAATAAACATGGAATGCTTTCTAGTTCGCTAAAACGCTTTTCTGTGAGTTTGAAACTCTTTTGCTACCTAGAGATTCAGCTTTGAGATACTTGAACCAGGAGAGAAGCACAGTGTGCTCTTGTGAACTAAAGTGTTGTTCTGTGTTTTTAAATTTCTAGCATTAACCATTTAATAATTAAACTCACAGGCGTTTTCAGGCATTTTCGCATATTAAGGGTAAACATCCAATAGACTGTAAAAAAAACACCCTTGATGGTGGGATGACCAAACTTGGGGAGCCTTGAGGGGCACATGAGAGAATCATTTTTTCAGAATTTCATTGAAATACACAAAGAAACCTAGTGCCCAGAAGCTAAGAAAACATGGAATTATTTCCTGTTCGCTAAAACGCTTTTCTTTGAGTTTGAAACTCTTTTGCTACCTAGTGATTCAGCTTTGAGATACTTGAACCAGGACAGAAGCACAGTGTGCTTTTGTGATCTGAAGTGCTTTTCTGCATTTTCAAAGTTCTAGCTTTAACCATTGAGGAATTAAACTACAGGCGTTTTCAGTGAAATTCGCCTAATCAGGGTAAAAATCCAATAGGCTCTAAACAAAAATCCCGTGATGGTGGATTGACCAAATTTGGGGAGCCATGAGGGGCACAAGAGAGAATCATTTTGTCAGAGTTTCATTGAAATACACAAAGAAACCTAGTACCCACAAGCTAAGAAACATGGAATTATTTCCAGTTGGCTAAAACGCTTTTCTGTGAGTTTGAAATTCTTTTGCTAACTAGTGATTCAGCTTTGAGATACTTGAACCAGGAGAGAATCACAGTGTGCTCTTGTGAACTAAAGTGTTGCTCTGCGTTTTTAAAGTTCTAGCATTAACCATTTAAGAATTAAACTCACAGGCGTTTTCAGGCATTTTCGCCTAATCAGGGTAAATATCCAATAGAGGGTAAACAAAACACCCTTGATGGTGGGATGACCAAACTTGGGGAGTCTTGAGGGGCAGATGAGAGAATCATTTCTTCAGAGTTTCATTGAAATACACAAAGAAACCTAGTGCCCAGAAGCTATGAAACTTGGAATTATTTCCAGTTCGCTAAAACGCTTTTCTGTGAGTTTGAAACTCTTTTGTTACCTAGTGATTCAGCTTTGAGATACTTGAATCAGGACAGAAGCACAGTGTGCTCTTGTGATCTGAAGTGCTTTTCTGCATTTTGAAAGTTCTAGCATTAACCATTGAGGAATTAAACTAACAGGAGTTTTCAGTGAAATTCGCCTAATCAGGGTAAACATCCAAAAGGCTCTAAACAAAAAACCCGTGATGGTGAGATGACTGAATTTGGGGAGCCATGAGGGACACAAGAGAGAATCATTTTGTCAGAGTTTCATTGAAATAAACAAAGAAACCTAGTACCCAGAAGCTAAGAAACATGGAATTATTTCCAGTTGGCTAAATCGCTTTTCTGTGAGTTTGAAACTCTTTTGCTACCCAGTGATTCAGCTTTGAGATACTTGAACCAGGACAGAAGCCCAGTGTGCTCTTGTGATATCAAGTGCTTTTCTGCATTTTCAAAGTTCTAGCTTTAACCATTGAGGAATTAAACTACAGGCATTTTCAGTGAAATTCGCCTAATCAGGGTAAACATCCAATACGCTCTAAACAAAAAACACGTGATGGTGGATTGACCAAATTTGGGGAGCCATGAGGGGCAAAAGAGAGAATCATTTTGTCAGAGTTTCATTGAAATACACAAAGAAACCTAGTACCCACAAGCTAAGAAACATGGAAGTATTTCCAGTTGGCTAAAACGCTTTTCTTTGAGTTTGAAACTCTTTTGTTACCTAGAGATTCAGCTTTGAGATACTTGAACCAGGAGAGAAGCACAGGGTGCTATTGTGAACCAAAGTGTTGTTCTGCGTTTTTAAATTTCTACAATTAACCATTTAAGAATTAAACTCGCAGGCTTTTTCAGGCATTTTCGCCTAATCAGGGTAAACATCCAATAGACTGTAAACAAAACACCCTTGATGGTGGGATGACCAAACTTGGGGAGCCTTGAGGGGCACATGAGAGAATCATTTTTTCAGAGTTTAATTGAAATACACAAAGAAAGCTAGTGCCCAGAAACTAAGAAACATGGAATTATTTCCAGTTCGCTAAAACGCTTTTCTGTGTGTTTGAAACTTTTTTGCTACCTAGTAATTCAGCTTTTAGATACTTGAACCAGGAAAGAAGCACAGTGTGCTCTTGTGATCTGAAGTGCCTTTCTGCATTTTCAATGTTCTAGCATTAACCATTGAGGAATTAAACTACAGGCGTTTTCAGTGAAATTCGCCTAATCAGGGAAAATATCCAATAGGCACTAAACAAAAAACCCGTGATAGTGGATTGACCAAATTTGGGGAGCCATGAGGGGCTCAAGAGAGAAACATTTTGTCAGAGTTTTATTGAAATACACAAAGAAACCTAGTACCCACAAGCTAAGAAACATGGAATTATTTCCAGTTGGCTAAAACGCTTTTCTGTGAGTTTGAAACTCTTTTGCTACCTAGTGATTCAGCTTTGAGATACTTGAACCAGGAGAGAAGCACAGGGTGCTCTTGTGAACTAAAGTGTTGTTCTGCGTTTTTAAAGTTCTAGCATTAACCATTTAAGAATTAAACACACAGGCGTATTCAGGTATTTTCGCCTAATCAGGGTAAACATCCAATAGACTGTAAACAAAACACCCTTGATGGTGGGATGACCAAACATGGGGAGCCTTGAGGGGCACATGAGAGAATCATTTTTTCAGAGTTTCATTGAAATACACAAAGAAACCTAGTGCCAAGAAGATAAGAAACATGGAATTGTTTCCAGTTTGCTAAAACGCTTTTCTGTGAGTTTGAAACTCTTTCGCTACCTAGTGATTCAGCTTTGAGATACTTGAACCAGGAAAGAAGCACAGTGTGCTCTTGTGATCTGAAGAAATTTTCTGCATTTTCAAAGTTCTAGCATTAACCATTGAGGAATTAAACTAACAGGCGTTTTCAGTGAAATTCGCCTAATCAGGGTAAACATCCAATAGGCTCTAAACAAAAAACCCGAGATGGTGGGATGACCAAATTTGGGGAGCCATGAGGGGCTCAAGAGAGATTCATTTTCTCAGAGTTTCATTGAAATACACAAAGAAACCTAGTACCCAGAAGCTAAGAAACATGGAATTATTTCCAGTTGAATAAATCGCTTTTTTGTGAGTTTGAAACTCTTTTGCTACCTAGTGATTCAGCTTTGAGATACTTGAACCAGGACAGAATCACAGTGTGCTCTTGTAATCTGAAATGCTTTTCTGCATTTTCAAAGTTCTAGCATTAACCATTGAGGAATTAAACTACAGGCGTTTTCAGGCATTTTCGCCTAATCAGGGTAAACATCCAATACGCTCTAAACAAAAAAAACACGTGATGGTGGATTGACCAAATTTGGGGAGCCATGAGGGGCACAAGAGAGAATCATTTTGTCAGAGTTTCATTGAAATACACAAAGAAACCTAGTACCCACAAGCTAAGAAACATGGAAGTATTTCCAGTTGGCTAAAACGCTTTTCTTTGAGTTTGAAACTCTTTTGTTACCTAGAGATTCAGCTTTGAGATACTTGAACCAGGAGAGAAGCACAGGGTGCTCTTGTGAACTAAAGTGTTGTTCTGCGTTTTTAAAGTTCTAGCATTAACCATTTAAGAATTAAACACACAGGCGTATTCAGGTATTTTCGCCTAATCAGGGTAAACATCCAATAGACTATAAACAAAACACCCTTGATGGTGGGATGACCAAACATGGGGAGCCTTGAGGGGCACATGAGAGAATCATTTTTTCAGAGTTTCATTGAAATACACAAAGAAACCTAGTGCCAAGAAGATAAGAAACATGGAATTGTTTCCAGTTTGCTAAAACGCTTTTCTGTGAGTTTGAAACTCTTTCGCTACCTAGTGATTCAGCTTTGAGATACTTGAACCAGGAAAGAAGCACAGTGTGCTCTTGTGATCTGAAGAAATTTTCTGCATTTTCAAAGTTCTAGCATTAACCATTGAGGAATTAAACTAACAGGCGTTTTCAGTGAAATTCGCCTAATCAGGGTAAACATCCAATAGGCTCTAAACAAAAAACCCGAGATGGTGGGATGACCAAATTTGGGGAGCCATGAGGGGCTCAAGAGAGATTCATTTTCTCAGCGTTTCATTGAAATACACAAAGAAACCTAGTACCCAGAAGCTAAGAAACATGGAATTATTTCCAGTTGAATAAATCGCTTTTTTGTGAGTTTGAAACTCTTTTGCTACCTAGTGATTCAGCTTTGAGATACTTGAACCAGGACAGAATCACAGTGTGCTCTTGTAATCTGAAATGCTTTTCTGCATTTTCAAAGTTCTAGCATTAACCATTGAGGAATTAAACTACAGGCGTTTTCAGTGAAATTCGCCTAATCAGGGTAAACATCCAATAGGCTCTAAACAAAAAACCCGTGATGTTGGGATGACCAAATTTGGGGAGCCATGAGGGGCACAAGAGAGAATCATTTCTTCAGAGTTTCATTGAAATACACTAAGAAACCTAGTACCCAGAAGCTAAGAAACATGGAATTATTTCCAGTTGGCTAAATCGCTTTTCTGTGAGTTTGAAACTCTTTTGCTACCTAGTGATTCAGCTTTGAGATACTTGAACCATAACAGAAGCACAGTGTGCTCTTGTGAACCAAAGTGTTGTTCTGCGTTTTTAAAATTCTAGCATTAACCATTTAAGAATTAAACTCACAGGCGTTTTCAGGCATTTTCGCCTAATCAGGGTAAACATCCAATAGACTGTAAAATAAACACCCTTGATGGTGGGATTACCAAACTTGGGGAGTCTTGAGGAGCACATGAGAGAATCATTTTTTTCAGAGTTTCATTGAAATACACAAAGAAACCTAGTGCCCAGAAGCTAAGAAACATGGAATTATTTCCAGTTTGCTCAAACGCTTTTCTGTGAGTTTGAAACTCTTTTGCTACCTAGAGATTCAACTTTGAGATACTTGAACCAGGACAGAAGAACAGTGTGCTCTTCTGATCTGAAATGCTTTTCTGCATTTTCCAAGTTCTAGCATTATCCATTGAGGAATTATACTATAGGCGTTTTCAGTGAAATTCGCCTAATCAGGGTAAACATCCAATAGGCTCTAAACAAAAAACTCGTGATGGTGGATTGACCAAATTTGGGGAGCCATGAGGGGCACAAGAGAGAATCATTTTGTCAGAGTTTCATTGAAATACACAAAGAAACCTAATACCCACAAGCTAAGAAACATGGAATTATTTCCAGTTGGCTAAAATGCTTTTTTGTGAGTTTGAAACTCTTTTGCTACCTAGAGATTCAACTTTGAGATACTTGAACCAGGGCAGAAGAACAGTGTGCTCTTCTGATCTGAAATGCTTTTCTGCATTTTCTACGTTCTAGCATTATCCATTGAGGAATTAAACTACAGGCGTTTTCAGTGAAATTCGCCTAATCAGGGTCACCATCCAACAGGCTCTAAACAAAAAACTCGTGATGGTGGATTGACCAAATTTGGGGAGCCATGAGGGGCACAAGAGAGAATCATTTTGTCAGAGTTTCATTGAAATACACAAAGAAAACTAATACAAACAAGCTAAGAAACATGGAATTATTTCTAGTTGACTAAAATGCTTTTTTGTGAGTTTGAAACTCATTTGCTACCTAGTGATTCAGCTTTGAGATACTTGAACCAGGACAGAAGCACAGTGTGCTCTTGTGAACTAAAGTGTTGTTCTGCGTTTTTAAAGTTCTAGCATTAACCATTTAAGAATTAAACTCACAGGCGTTTTCAGGCATTTTCGCCTAATCAGGGTAAACATCCAATAGACTGTAAACAAAACACCCTTGATGGTGGGATGACCAAACGTGGGGAGACTTGAGGGGCACATGAGAGAATCATTTCTTCATAGTTTCAGTGACATACACAAAGAAACCTAGTACCCAGAAGCTAAGAAACATGGAATTATTTCAAGTTGGCTAAATCGCTTTTCTGTGAGTTTGAAACTCTTTTGCTACCTAGTGATTCAGCTTTGAGATACTTGAACCAGGACAGAAGCACAGTGTGCTCTTGTGATCTGAAGTGCTTTTCTGCATTTTCAAAGTTCTAGCTTTAAGCATTGAGGAATTAAACTACAGGCGTTTTCAGTGAAATTCGCCTAATCAGGGTAAAAATCCAATAGGCTCTAAACAAAAAACCCGTGATGGTGGATTGACCAAATTTGGGGAGCCATGAGGGGCACAAGAGAGAATCATTTTGTCAGAGTTTCATTGAAATACACAAAGAAACCTAGTACCCACAAGCTAAGAAACATGGAATTATTTCCAGTTGGCTAAAACGCTTTTCTGTGAGTTTGAAATTCTTTTGTTAACTAGTGATTCAGCTTTGAGATACTTGAACCAGGAGAGAATCACAGTGTGCTCTTGTGAACTAAAGTGTTGCTCTGCGTTTTTAAAGTTCTAGTATTAACCATTTAAGAATTAAACTCACAGGCGTTTTCAGGCATTTTCGCCTAATCAGGGTAAACATCCAATAGAGGGTAAACAAAACACCCTTGATGGTGGGATGACCAAACTTGGGGAGTCTTGAGGGGCACATGAGAGAATCATTTCTTCAGAGTTTCATTGAAATACACAAAGAAACCTAGTGCCCAGAAGCTATGAAACTTGGAATTATTTCCAGTTCGCTAAAACGCTTTTCTGTGAGTTTGAAACTCTTTTGTTACCTAGTGATTCAGCTTTGAGATACTTGAATCAGGACAGAAGCACAGTGTGCTCTTGTGATCTGAAGTGCTTTTCTGCATTTTGAAAGTTCTAGCATTAACCATTGAGGAATTAAACTAACAGGAGTTTTTCAGTGAAATTCGCCTAATCAGGGTAAACATCCAAAAGGCTCTAAACAAAAAACCCGTGATGGTGAGATGACTGAATTTGGGGAGCCATGAGGGACACAAGAGAGAATCATTTTGTCAGAGTTTCATTGAAATAAACAAAGAAACCTAGTACCCAGAAGCTAAGAAACATGGAATTATTTCCAGTTGGCTAAATCGCTTTTCTGTGAGTTTGAAACTCTTTTGCTACCCAGTGATTCAGCTTTGAGATACTTGAACCAGGACAGAAGCCCAGTGTGCCTCTTGTGATATGAAGTGCTTTTCTGCATTTTCAAAGTTCTAGCTTTAACCATTGAGGAATTAAACTACAGGCATTTTCAGTGAAATTCGCCTAATCAGGGTAAACATCCAATACGCTCTAAACAAAAAAACACGTGATGGTGGATTGACCAAATTTGGGGAGCCATGAGGGGCACATGAGAGAATCATTTTTTCAGAGTTTCATTGAAATACACAAAGAAACCTAGTACCCACAAGCTAAGAAACATGGAAGTATTTCCAGTTGGCTAAAACGCTTTTCTTTGAGTTTGAAACTCTTTTGTTACCTAGAGATTCAGCTTTGAGATACTTGAACCAGGAGAGAAGCACAGGGTGCTCTTGTGAACTAAAGTGTTGTTCTGCGTTTTTAAAGTTCTAGCATTAACCATTTAAGAATTAAACACACAGGCGTATTCAGGTATTTTCGCCTAATCAGGGTAAACATCCAATAGACTGTAAACAAAACACGCTTGATGGTGGGATGACCAAACATGGGGAGCCTTGAGGGGCATATGAGAGAATCATTTTTTCAGAGTTTCATTGAAATACACAAAGAAACCTAGTGCCAAGAAGATAAGAAACATGGAATTGTTTCCAGTTTGCTAAAACGCTTTTCTGTGAGTTTGAAACTCTTTCGCTACCTAGTGATTCAGCTTTGAGATACTTGAACCAGGAAAGAAGCACAGTGTGCTCTTGTGATCTGAAGAAATTTTCTGCATTTTCAAAGTTCTAGCATTAACCATTGAGGAATTAAACTAACAGGCGTTTTCAGTGAAATTCGCCTAATCAGGGTAAACATCCAATAGGCTCTAAACAAAAAACCCGAGATGGTGGGATGACCAAATTTGGGGAGCCATGAGGGGCTCAAGAGAGATTCATTTTCTCAGAGTTTCATTGAAATACACAAAGAAACCTAGTACCCAGAAGCTAAGAAACATGGAATTATTTCCAGTTGAATAAATCGCTTTTTTGTGAGTTTGAAACTCTTTTGCTACCTAGTGATTCAGCTTTGAGATACTTGAACCAGGACAGAATCACAGTGTGCTCTTGTAATCTGAAATGCTTTTCTGCATTTTCAAAGTTCTAGCATTAACCATTGAGGAATTAAACTACAGGCGTTTTCAGTGAAATTCGCCTAATCAGGGTAAACATCCAATAGGCTCTAAACAAAAAACCCGTGATGTTGGGATGACCAAATTTGGGGAGCCATGAGGGGCACAAGAGAGAATCATTTCTTCAGAGTTTCATTGAAATACACTAAGAAACCTAGTACCCAGAAGCTAAGAAACATGGAATTATTTCCAGTTGGCTAAATCGCTTTTCTGTGAGTTTGAAACTCTTTTGCTACCTAGTGATTCAGCTTTGAGATACTTGAACCATAACAGAAGCACAGTGTGCTCTTGTGAACCAAAGTGTTGTTCTGCGTTTTTAAAATTCTAGCATTAACCATTTAAGAATTAAACTCACAGGCGTTTTCAGGCATTTTCGCCTAATCAGGGTAAACATCCAATAGACTGTAAAATAAACACCCTTGATGGTGGGATTACCAAACTTGGGGAGTCTTGAGGGGCACATGAGAGAATCATTTTTTCAGAGTTTCATTGAAATACACAAAGAAACCTAGTGCCCAGAAGCTAAGAAACATGGAATTATTTCCAGTTTGCTCAAACGCTTTTCTGTGAGTTTGAAACTCTTTTGCTACCTAGAGATTCAACTTTGAGATACTTGAACCAGGACAGAAGAACAGTGTGCTCTTCTGATCTGAAATGCTTTTCTGCATTTTCCAAGTTCTAGCATTATCCATTGAGGAATTATACTACAGGCGTTTTCAGTGAAATTCGCCTAATCAGGGTAAACATCCAATAGGCTCTAAACAAAAAAACTCGTGATGGTGGATTGACCAAATTTGGGGAGCCATGAGGGGCACAAGAGAGAATCATTTTATCAGAGTTTCATTGAAATACACAAAGAAACCTAATACCCACAAGCTAAGAAACATGGAATTATTTCCAGTTGGCTAAAATGCTTTTTTGTGAGTTTCAAACTCTTTTGCTACCTAGAGATTCAACTTTGAGATACTTGAACCAGGGCAGAAGAACAGTGTGCTCTTCTGATCTGAAATGCTTTTCTGCATTTTCAAAGTTCTAGTATTAACCATTGAGGAATTAAACTACAGGCGTTTTCAGTGAAATTCACCTAATCAGGGTAACCATCCAATAGGCTCTAAAACAAAAAACTCGTGATGGTGGATTGACCAAATTTGGGGAGCCATGAGGGGCACAAGAGAGAATCATTTTGTCAGAGTTTCATTGAAATACACAAAGAAACCTAATACAAACAAGCTAAGAAAACATGGAATTATTTCCAGTTGACTAAAATGCTTTTTTGTGAGTTTTTGAAACTCATTTGCTACCTAGTGATTCAGCTTTGAGATACTTGAACCAGGACAGAAGCACAGTGTGCTCTTGTGAACTAAAGTGTTGTTCTGCGTTTTTAAAAGTTCTAGCATTAACCATTTAAGAATTAAAACTCACAGGCGTTTTTCAGGCATTTTCGCCTAATCAGGGTAAAATCCAATAGACTGTAAACAAAACACCCTTGATGGTGGGATGACCAAAATTGGGGAGACTTGAGGGGCACATGAGAGAATCATTTCTTCATAGTTTCAGTGACATACACAAAGAAACCTAGTACCCAGAAGCTAAGAAACATGGAATTATTTCAAGTTGGCTAAATCGCTTTTCTGTGAGTTTGAAACTCTTTTGCTACCTAGTGATTCAGCTTTGAGATACTTGAACCAGGACAGAAGCACAGTGTGCTCTTGTGATCTGAAGTGCTTTTCTGCATTTTCAAAGTTCTAGATTTAACCATTGAGGAATTAAACTACAGGCGTTTTCAGTGAAATTCGCCTAATCAGAGTAAATATCCAATAGGCTCTAAACAAAAAACCCGTGATGGTGGGATGACCAAATTTGGGGAGCCATGAGGGGCACAAGAGAGAATCATTTTGTCAGAGTTTCATTGAAATACACAAAGAAACCTAGTACCCACAAGCTAAGAAACATGGAAGTATTTCCAGTTGGCTAAAACGCTTTTCTGTGAGTTTGAAACTCTTTTGTTACCTAGAGATTCAGCTTTGAGATACTTGAACCAGGAGAGAAGCACAGGGTGCTCTTGTGAACTAAAGTGTTGTTCTGCGTTTTTTAAAGTTCTAGCATTAACCATTTAAGAATTAAACTCACAGGCTTTTTCAGGCATTTTCGCCTAATCAGGGTAAACATCCAATAGACTGTAAACAAAACACCCTTGATGGTGGGATGACCAAACTTGGGGAGCCTTGAGGAGCACAAGAGAGAATCATTTTTTCAGAGTTTCATTGAAATACACAAAGAAAGCTAGTGCCCAGAAGCTAAGAAACATGGAATTATTTCCAGTTCGCTAAAACGCTTTTCTGTGTGTGTTTGAAACTTTTTTGCTACCTAGTAATTCAGCTTTGAGATACTTGAACCAGGAAAGAAGCACAGTGTGCTCTTGTGATCTGAAGTGCCTTTCTGCATTTTCAAAGTTCTAGCATTAACCATTGAGGAATTAAACTACAGGCGTTTTCAGTGAAATTCGCCTAATCAGGGAAAACATCCAATAGGCACTAAACAAAAAACCTGTGATAGTGGATTGACCAAATTTGGGGAGCCATGAGGGGCTCAAGAGAGAAACATTTTGTCAGAGTTTTATTGAAATACACAAAGAAACCTAGTACCCACAAGCTAAGAAACATGGAATTATTTCCAGTTGGCTAAAACGCTTTTCTGTGAGTTTGAAACTCTTTTGCTACCTAGTGATTCAGCTTTGAGATACTTGAACCAGGAGAGAAGTACAGGTGCTCTTGTGAACTAAAGTGTTGTTCTGCGTTTTTAAAGTTCTAGCATTAACCATTTAAGAATTAAACACACAGGCGTATTCAGGTATTTTCGCCTAATCAGGGTAAATATCCAATAGAGGGTAAACAAAACACCCTTGATGGTGGGATGACCAAACATGGGGAGCCTTGAGGGGCACATGAGAGAATCATTTTTTCATAGTTTCATTGAAATACACAAAGAAAGCTAGTGCCCAGAAGCTAAGAAACATGGAATTAATTTTCCAGTTCGCTAAAACGCTTTTCTGTGTGTTTGAAACTTTTTTGCTACCTAGTAATTCAGCTTTTAGATACTTGAACCAGGAAAGAAGCACAGTGTGCTCTTGTGATCTGAAGTGCCTTTCTGCATTTTCAAAGTTCTAGCATTAACCATTGAGGAATTAAACTAACAGGCGTTTTCAGTGAAATTCGCCTAATCAGGGTAAACATCCAATAGGCTCTAAACAAAAAACCCGAGATGGTGGGATGACCAAATTTTTTGAGCCATGAGGGGCTCAAGAGAGATTCATTTTGTCAGAGTTTCATTGAAATACACAAAGAAACCTAATACCCACAAGCTAAGAAACATGGAATTATTTCCAGTTGGCTAAAATGCTTTTTTGTGAGTTTGAAACTCTTTTGCTACCTAGAGATTCAACTTTGAGATACTTGAACCAGGGCAGAAGCACAGTGTGCTTGCTTGTGATCTGAAGTGCTTTTCTGCATTTTCAAAGTTCTAGCATTAACCATTGAGGAATTAAAACTACAGGCGTTTTCAGTGAAATTCGCCTAATC
>JAKELJ010000083.1:25012-51645 GCA_025594165.1 Tamias sibiricus
GAACCAGGACAGAAGCACAGTGTGCTCTTGTGAACGAAAGTGCTTTCCTGCATTTTCAAAGTCCTAGCATAAATCATAGATGAATTAAAGTAACAGGCGTTTTCACGCAAATTCGCCTAATCCGGGTAAACATCCATAAGGCTCTAAACAAAGCTCCCGTGATGGAGAGATGACCAAAAGTGGGAATCCATGAAGACACATGAGAGAATCATTTTATCAGAGTTTCACTGAAATACACAAAGAAACCTAGTGCCCAGAAGCTAAGAAACATGGAATTATTTCCAGTTCGCTAAAACGCTTTTATGTGAGTTTGAAAATCTTTTGCTACCTAGTGATTCAGCTTTGAGATACTTGAACCAGGACAGAAGCACAGTGTGCTCTTGTGATCTGAAGTGCTTTTCTGCATTTTCAAAGTTCTAGCATTAACCATTGAGGAATTAAACTACAGGCGTTTTTCAGTGAAATTCGCCTAATCAGGTAAACATCCAATAGGCTCTAAACAAAAAACCCGTGATGGTGGATTGACCAAATTTGGGGAGCCATGAGGGGCACAAGAGAGAATCATTTTGTCAGAGTTTCATTGAAATACACAAAGAAACCTAGTACCCACAAGCTAAGAAACATGGAATTATTTCCAGTTGGCTAAAACGGCTTTTTCTGTGAGTTTTTGAAACTCTTTTGCTACCTAGTGATTCAGCTTTGAGATACTTGAACCAGGAGAGAAGCACAGTGTGCTCTTGTGAACTAAAGTGTTGTTCTGCGTATTTAAAGTTCTAGCATTAACCATTTAAGAATTAAACTCACAGGCGTTTTCAGGCATTTTCGCCTAATCAGGGTAAACATCCAATAGACTGTAAACAAAACACCCTTGATGGTGGGATGACCAAACATGGGGAGCCCTTGAGGGGCACATGAGAGAATCATTTTTTCAGAGTTTCATTGAAATACACAAAGAAACCTAGTGCCAAGAAGATAAGAAACATGGAATTATTTCCAGTTTGCTAAAAAGCTTTTCTGTGAGTTTGAAACTCTTTCGCTACCTAGTGATTCAGCTTTGAGATACTTGAACCAGGAAAGAAGCACAGTATGCTCTTGTGATCTGAAGAAATTTTCTGCATTTTCAAAGTTCTAGCATTAACCATTGAGGAATTAAACTAACAGGCGTTTTCAGTGAAATTCGCCTAATCAGGGTAAACATCCAATAGGCTCTAAACAAAAAACCCGTGATGTTGGGATGACCAAATTTGGGAGCCATGAGGGGCACAAGAGAGAATCATTTTGTCAGAGTTTCATTGAAATACACTAAGAAACCTAGTACCCAGAAGCTAAGAAACATGGAATTATTTCCAGTTGCCTAAATCACTTTTCTGTGAGTTTGAAACTCTTTTGCTACCTAGTGATTCAGCTTTGAGATACTTGAACCATAACAGAAGCACAGTGTGCTCTTGTGAACCAAAGTGTTGTTCTGCGTTTTTAAAGTTCTAGCATTAACCATTTAAGAATTAAACTCACAGGCGTTTTTTCAGGCATTTTCGCCTAATCAGGGTAAACATCCAATAGACTGTAAAAAAAAACACCCTTGATGGTGGGATGACCAAACTTGGGGAGTCTTGAGGGGCCCATGAGAGAATCATTTTTTCAGAGTTTCATTGAAATACACAAAGAAACCTAGTGCCCAGAAGCTAAGAAACATGGAATTATTTCCAGTTTGCTAAAAAGCTTTTCTGTGAGTTTGAAACTCTTTTGCTACCTAGAGATTCAACTTTGAGATACTTGAACCAGGACAGAAGAACAGTGTGCTCTTCTGATCTGAAATGCTTTTCTGCATTTTCAAAGTTCTAGCATTAACCATTGAGGAATTAAACTACAGGAGTTTTCAGTGAAATTCGCCTAATCAGGGTAAACATCCAATAGGCTCTAAACAAAAAACTCGTGATGGTGGATTGACCAAATTTGGGGAGTCATGAGGGGCACAAGAGAGAATCATTTTGTCAGAGTTTCATTGAAATACACAAAGAAACCTAATACAAACATGCTAAGAAACATGGAATTATTTCCAGTTGGCTAAAATGCTTTTTTCTCAGTTTGAAACTCTTTTGCTACCTAGAGATTCAGCTTTGAGATACTTGAACCAGGAGAGAAGCACAGTGTGCTCTTGTGAACTAAAGTGTTGTTCTGCGTTTTTAAAGTTCTAGCATTAACCATTTAAGAATTAAACTCACAGGCGTTTTCAGGCATTTTCGCCTAATCAGGGTAAATATCCAATAGACTGTAAACAAAATACCCTTGATGGTGGGATGACCAAACGTGGGGAGCCTTGAGGGGCACATGAGAGAATCATTTTTTCAGAGTTTCATTGAAATACACAAAGAAACCTAGTGCCCAGAAGCTAAGAAACAAGGAATTATTTGTAGTTCGCTAAAACGCTTTTCTGTGAGTTTGAAACTCTTTTGTTACCTAGTGATTCAGCTTTGAGATACTTGAACCAGGAAAGAAGCACAGTGTGCTCTTGTGATCTGAAGTGCTTTTCTGCATTTTCAAAGTTCTAGCATTAACCATTGAGGAATTAAACTAACAGGCGTTTTCAGTGAAATTCGCCTAATCAGGGTAAACATTCAATAGGCTCTAAAGAAAAAAAAAACCCGTGATGGTGGATTGACCAAATTTGGGGAGCCATGAGGGGCAAAAGAGAGAATCATTTTGTCAGAGTTTCATTGAAATACACAAAGAAACCTAGTACCCACAAGCTAAGAAACATGGAATTATTTCCAGTTGGCTAAAACGCTTTTCTGTGAGTTTGAAATTCTTTTGCTAACTAGTGATTCAGCTTTGAGATACTTGAACCAGGACAGAAGCACAGTGTGCTCTTGTGAACTAAAGTGTTGTTCTGCCTTTTTTAAAGTTCTAGCATTAACCATTTAAGAATTAAAACTCACAGGCGTTTTCAGGCATTTTCGCCTAATCAGGGTAAACATCCAATAGGACTCTAAACAAAACACCCTTGATGGTGGGATGACCAAACTTGGGGAGCCTTGAGTTGCACATGAGAGAATCATTTTTTCAGAGTTTCATTGAAATACACAAAGAAAGCCTAGTGCCCAGAAGCTAAGAAACATGGAATTATTTCCAGTTCGCTAAAACGCTTTTCTGTGAGTTTGAAACTCTTTTGCTACCTAGTGATTCAGCTTTGAGATACTTGAACCAGGACAGAAGCACAGTGTGCTCTTGTGATCTGAAGTGCTTTTCTGCATTTTCAAAGTTCTAGATTAACCATTGAGGAATTAAACTAACAGCGTTTTCAGTGAAATTCGCCTAATCAGGGTAAATATTCAATAGGCTCTAAACAAAAAAACCGTGATGGTGGATTGACCAAATTTGGGGAGCCATGAGGGGCACAAGAGAGAATCATTTTGTCAGAGTTTCATTGAAATTACACAAAGAAACCTAGTACCCACAAGCTAAGAAACATGGAATTATTTCCAGTTGGCTAAAACGCTTTTCTGTGAGTTTGAAACTCTTTGCTACCTAGTGATTCAGCTTTGAGATACTTGAACCAGGAAAGAAGCACAGTGTGCTCTTGTGATCTGAAGTGCTTTTCTGAATTTTCAAAGTTCTAGCATTAACCATTGAGAATTAAACTACAGGCGTTTTCAGTTTTCGCCTAATCAGGGTAAACATCCAATAGGCTCTAAAAAAAAAACACGTGATGGTTGGATTGACCAAATTTGGGGAGCCATGAGGGGCACAAGAGAGAATCATTTTGTCAGAGTTTCATTGAAATACACAAAGAAACCTAGTACCCAGAAGCTAAGAAACATGGAATTATTTCCAGTTGGCTAAAACGCTTTTCTGTGAGTTTGAAACTCTTTTGCTACCTAGTGATTCAGCTTTGAGATACTTGAACCAGGAGAGAAGCACAGTGTGCTCTTGTGATCTAAAGTGCTTGTTCTGCGTTTTTAAAGTTCTAGCATTAACCATTGAGGAATTAAACTCACAGGCGTTTTCAGTGAAATTTTCGCCTAATCAGGGTAAACATCCAATAGACTCTAAACAAAAACCCGTGATGGTGGGATTGACCAAATTTGGGGAGCCTTGAGGGGCACATGAGAGAATCATTTTTTCAGAGTTTCATTGAAATACACAAAGAAACCTAGTGCCCAGAAGCTAAGAAACATGGAATTATTTCCAGTTGGCTAAAACGCTTTTCTGTGAGTTTGAAACTCTTTTGCTAACCTAGTGATTCAGCTTTGAGATACTTGAACCAGGTCAGAAGCACAGTGTGCTCTTGTGAACTGAAGTGCTTTTCTGCGTTTTCAAAGTTCTAGCATTAACCATTAAGAATTAAACTACAGGCGTTTTCAGTGAAATTCGCCTAATCAGGGTAAACATCCAATAGGCTGTAAACAAAAAACCGTGATGGTGGATGACCAAATTTGGGGAGCCATGAGCGGCACAAGAGAGAATCATTTTTGTCAGAGTTTCATTGAAATACACAAAGAAACCTAATACCCACAAGCTAAAGAAACATGGAATTATTTCCAGTTGGCTAAATCGCTTTTCTGTGAGTTTGAAACTCTTTTGCTACCTAGATGATTCAGCTTTGAGATACTTGAACCAGGACAGAAGCACAGTGTGCTCTTGTGAACTGAAGTGTTTTTTGCATTTTCAAAGTTCTAGCATTAACCATTGAAGAATTAAACAAACAGGCGTTTTCAGTGAATTTTCGCCTAATCAGGGTAAACATCCAATAGGACTGTAAAGAAAAACCACCCGTGATGGTGGGATTGACCAAATTTGGGGAGCCATGAGGGGCACAAGAGAGAATCATTTTGTCAGAGTTTCATTGAAATACACAAAGAAACCTAGTACCCACAAGCTAAGAAACATGGAATTATTTCCAGTTGGCTAAAACGCTTTTCTGTGAGTTTGAAACTCTTTTGCTACCTAGTGATTCAGCTTTGAGATACTTGAACCAGGACAAAAGCACAGTGTGCTCTTGTGAACTAAAGTGTTGTTCTGCGTTTTTAAAGTTCTAGCATTAACCATTTAAGAATTAAACTCACAGGCGTTTTCAGGCATTTTCGCCTAATCAGGGTAAACATCCAATAGACTGTAAAAAAAAACACCCTTGATGGTGGGATGACCAAACTTGGGGAGTCTTGAGGGGCCCATGAGAGAATCATTTTTTCAGAGTTTCATTGAAATACACAAAGAAACCTAGTGCCCAGAAGCTAAGAAACATGGAATTATTTCCAGTTGCTAAAACGCTTTTCTGTGAGTTTGAAACTCTTTTGCTACCTAGTGATTCAACTTTGAGATACTTGAACCAGGACAGAAGCACAGTGTGCTCTTGTGATCTGAAGTGCTTTTCTGCATTTTCAAAGTTCTAGCATTAACCATTGAGGAATTAAACTACAGGAGTTTTCAGTGAAATTCGCCTAATCAGGGTAAACATCCAATAGGCTCTAAACAAAAAACCGTGATGGTGGATTGACCAAATTTGGGGAGCCATGAGGGGCACAAGAGAGAATCATTTTGTCAGAGTTTCATTGAAATACACAAAGAAACCTAGTACCCACAAGCTAAGAAACATGGAATTATTTCCAGTTGGCTAAAACGCTTTTCTGTGAGTTTGAAACTCTTTTGCTACCTAGTGATTCAGCTTTGAGATACTTGAACCAGGACAGAAGCACAGTGTGCTCTTGTGAACTAAAGTGTTGTTCTGCGTTTTTAAAGTTCTAGCATTAACCATTTAAGAATTAAACTCACAGGCGTTTTCAGGCATTTTCGCCTAATCAGGGTAAACATCCAAAAGACTGTAAAACAAAACACCCTTGATGGTGGGATGACCAAACTTGGGGAGTCTTGAGTTGCACATGAGAGAATCATTTTTTCAGAGTTTCATTGAAATACACAAAGAAAACCTAGTGCCCAGAAGCTAAGAAACATGGAATTATTTCCAGTTCGCTAAAACGCTTTTCTGTGAGTTTGAAACTCTTTTGTTACCTAGTGATTCAGCTTTGAGATACTTGAACCAGGAAAGAAGCACAGTGTGCTCTTGTGATCTGAAGTGCTTTTCTGCATTTTCAAAGTTCTAGCATTAACCATTGAGGAATTAAACTAACAGGCGTTTTCAGTGAAATTCGCCTAATCAGGGTAAACATTCAATAGGCTCTAAAGAAAAAACCCGTGATGGTGGATTGACCAAATTTGGGGAGCCATGAGGGGCACAAGAGAGAATCATTTTGTCAGAGTTTCATTGAAATACACAAAGAAACCTAGTACCCACAAGCTAAGAAACATGGAATTATTTCCAGTTGGCTAAAACGCTTTTCTGTGAGTTTGAAAATTCTTTTGCTAACTAGTGATTCAGCTTTGAGATACTTGAACCAGGACAGAAGCACAGTGTGCTCTTGTGAACTAAAGTGTTTTTCTGCCTTTTTAAAGTTCTAGCATTAACCATTTAAGAATTAAACTCACAGGCGTTTTCAGGCATTTTCGCCTAATCAGGGTAAAACATTCAATATACTGTAAACAAAAACACCCTTGATGGTGGGATGACCAAACTTGGGGAGCCTTGAGGGGCACATGAGAGAATCATTTTGTCAGAGTTTCATTGAAATAAACAAAGAAGCCTAGTACCCAGAAGCTAAGAAACATGGAATTATTTCCAGTTGGCTAAATCGCTTTTCTTTGAGTTTGAAACTCTTTTGCTACCTAGTGATTCAGCTTTGAGATACTTGAACCAGGACAGAAGCACAGTGTGCTCTTGTGATATGAAGTGCTTTTCTGCATTTTCAAAGTGCTAGATTTAACCATTGAGGAATTAAACTACAGGCGTTTTCAGTGAAATTCGCCTAATCAGGGTAAATATCCAATAGGCTCTAAACAAAAAAACCCGTGATGGTGGGATGACCAAATTTGGGGAGCCATGAGGGGCACAAGAGAGAATCATTTTGTCAGAGTTTCATTGAAATACACAAAGAAACCTAGTACCCGCAAGCTAAGAAACATGGAATTATTTCCAGTTGGCTAACACGCTTTTCTGTGAGTTTGAAACTCTTTTGCTACCTAGTGATTCAGCTTTGAGATACTTGAACCAGGAAAGAAGCACAGTGTGCTTCTGTGATCTGAAGTGCTTTTCTGAATTTTCAAAGTTCTAGCATTAACCATTGAGTAATTGAACTACAGGCGTTTTCAGTGAAATTCGCCTAATCAGGGTAAACCTCCATTAGGCTCTAAACAAAAAACACGTGATTTTGGATTGACCAAATTTGGGGAGCCATGAGGGGCACAAGAGAGAATCATTTTGTCAGAGTTTCATTGAAATACACAAAGAAACCTAGTACCCACAAGCTAAGAAACATGGAATTATTTCCAGTTGGCTAAAACGCTTTTCTGTGAGTTTGAAACTCTTTTGCTACCTAGTGATTCAGCTTTGAGATACTTGAACCAGGAGAGAATCACAGTCTGCGCTTGTGAACTAAAGTGTTGTTCTGCGTTTTTAAAGTTCTAGCATTAACCATTTAAGAATTAAACTCACAGGCGTTTTCAGGCATTTTCGCCTAATCAGGGTAAACATCCAATAGACTGTAAACAAAACACCCTTGATGGTGGGATGACCAAACGTGGGGAGCCTTGAGGGGCACATGAGAGAATCATTTTTTCAGAGTTTCATTGAAATACACAAAGAAACCTAGTGCCCAGAAGCTAAGAAACATGGAATTATTTCCAGTTCGCTAAAACGCTTTTCTGTGAGTTTGAAACTCTTTTGCTACCTAGTGATTCAGCTTTGAGATACTTGAACCAGGTCAGAAGCACAGTGTGCTTTTGTGATCTGAAGTGCTTTTCTGCGTTTTCAAAGTTCTAGCATTAACCATTGAGGAATTAAACTACAGGCGTTTTCAGTGAAATTCGCCTAATCAGGGTAAACATCCAATAGGCTCTAAACAAAAAACACGTGATGGTGGATAGACCAAATTTGGGGAGCCATGAGCGGCACAAGAGAGAATCATTTTGTCAGAGTTTCATTGAAATACACAAAGAAACCTAATACCCACAAGCTAAGAAACATGGAATTATTTCCAGTTGGCTAAATCGCTTTTCTGTGATTTTGAATCTCTTTTGCTACCTAGTGATTCAGCTTTGAGATACTTGAAGCAGGACAGTAGCACAGTGTGCTCTTGTGAACTAAAGTGTTGTTTTGCATTTTTAAAGTTCTAGCATTAACCATTTAAGAATTAAACAAACAGGCCTTTTCAGGCATTTTCGCCTAATCAGGGTAAACATCCAATAGACTGTAAACTTGTGATAGAAAACAAACACCCTTGATGGTGGGATGACCAAACTTGGGGAGCCATGAGGGGCACAAGAGAGAATCATTTTTTCAGAGTTTCATTGAAGTACACAAAGAAACCTAGTACCCACAAGCTAAGAAACATGGAAGTATTTCCAGTTGGCTAAAACGCTTTTCTGTGAGTTTGAAACTCTTTTGCTACCTAGTGATTCAGCTTTGAGATACTTGAACCAGGACAGAAGCACAGTGTGCTCTTGTGATCTGAAGTGCTATTCTGCATTTTCAAAGTTCTAGCTTTAACCATTGAGGAATTAAACTACAGGCGTTTTCAGTGAAATTTGCCTAATCAGGGTAAATATCCAATAGGCTCTAAACAAAAAACCCGTGATGGTGGGATGACCAAATTTGGGGAGCCATGAGGGGCACAAGAGAGAATCATTTTGTCAGAGTTTCATTGAAATACACAAAGAAATCTAGTACCCAGAAGCTAAGTAACATGGAATTATTTCCAGTTGGCTAAATCACTTTTCTGTGATTTTGAATCTCTTTTGCTTCCTAGTGATTCAGCTTTGAGATACTTGAACCAGGACAGGAGCACAGTGTGCTCTTGTGAACTAAAGTGTTGTTTTGCATTTTTAAAGTTCTAGCATTAACCATTTAAGAATTAAACTCACAGGCCTTTTCAGGCATTTTCGCCTAATCAGGGTAAACATCCAATAGACTGTAAACAAACCACCCTTGATGGTGGGATGACCAAACTTGGGAAGCCATGAGGGGCACAAGAGAGAATCATTTTTTCAGAGTTTCATTGAAATACACAAAGAAACCTAGTACCCACAAGGTAAGAAACATGGAATTATTTCCAGTTGGCTAACACGCTTTTCTGTGAGTTTGAAACTCTTTTGCTACCTAGTGATTCAGCTTTGAGATACTTGAACCAGGAAAGAAGCACAGTGTGCTTCTGTGATCTGAAGTGCTTTTCTGAATTTTCAAAGTTCTAGCATTAACCATTGAGTAATTGAACTACAGGCGTTTTCAGTGAAATTCGCCTAATCAGGGTAAACCTCCATTACGCTCTAAACAAAAAACACGTGATTTTGGATTGACCAAATTTGGGGAGCCATGAGGGGCACAAGAGAGAATCATTTTGTCAGAGTTTCATTGAAATACACAAAGAAACCTAGTACCCACAAGCTAAGAAACATGGAATTATTTCCAGTTGGCTAACACGCTTTTCTGTGAGTTTGAAACTCTTTTGCTACCTAGTGATTCAGCTTTGAGATACTTGAACCAGGAAAGAAGCACAGTGTGCTTCTGTGATCTGAAGTGCTTTTCTGAATTTTCAAAGTTCTAGCATTAACCATTGAGTAATTGAACTACAGGCGTTTTCAGTGAAATTCGCCTAATCAGGGTAAACATCCATTAGGCTCTAAAGAAAAAACACGTGATTTTGGATTGACCAAATTTGGGGAGCCATGAGGGGCACAAGAGAGAATCATTTTGTCAGAGTTTCATTGAAATACACAAAGAAACCTAGTACCCACAAGCTAAGAAACATGGAATTATTTCCAGTTGGCTAAAACGCTTTTCTGTGAGTTTGAAACTCTTTTGCTACCTAGTGATTCAGCTTTGAGATACTTGAACCAGGAGAGAATCACAGTCTGCGCTTGTGAACTAAAGTGTTGTTCTGCGTTTTTTAAAGTTCTAGCATTAACCATTTAAGAATTAAACTCACCGGCGTTTTCAGGCATTTTCGCCTAATCAGGGTAAACATCCAATAGACTGTAAACAAAACACCCTTGATGGTGGGATGACCAAACTTGGGGAGCATTGAGGGGCACATAAGAGAATCATTTTTTCAGAGTTTTATTGAAATACACAAAGAAACCTAGTACCCACAAGCTAAGAAACATGGAATGATTTCCAGTTGGCTAAAACCCTTTTCTGTGAGTTTGAAACTCTTTTGCTACCTAGTGATTCAGCTTTGAGATACTTCAACTTGGACAGAAGCACAGTGTGCTCTTGTGATATGAAGTGCTTTTGTGCATTTTCAACGTTCTAGCTTTAAACATTGAGGAATTAAAATGCAGGCGTTTTCAGTGAAATTCGCCTAATCAGGGTAAACATTCAATAGGCTCTAAACAAAAAACCCGTGATGGTGGATTGACCAAGATTGGGGAGCCATGAGGGGCACAAGAGAGAATAATTTTGTCAGAGTTTCATTGAAGTACACAAAGAAACCTAGTACCCACAAGCTAAAAAACATGGAAGTATTTCCAGTTGGCTAAAACGCTTTTCTGTGAGTTTGAAACTCTTTTGCTACCTAGTGATTCAGCTTTGAGATACTTGAACAAGGAGAGAAGCACTGTGTGCTCTTGTGAACTAAAGTGTTGTTTCTGCTGTTTTTTTAAAGTTCTAGCACTAACCATTTAAGAATTAAACTCACAGGCGTTTTCAGGCATTTTCGCCTAATCTGGGTAAACATCCAATAGACTGTAAACAAAACACCCTTGATGGTGGGATGACCAAACTTGGGGAGCCTGGAGGGGCACATGAGAGAATCATTTTTTCAGAGTTTTCATTGAAATACACAAAGAAAGCTAGTGCCCAGAAGCTAAGAAACGTGGAATTATTTCCAGTTCTCTAAAACGCTTTTCTGTGAGTTTGAAACTCTTTTGCTACCTAGTGATTCAGCTTTGAGATACTTGAACTAGGACAGAAGCACAGTGTGCTTTTGTGATCTGAAGTGCTTTTCTGCATTTTCAAAGTTCTAGCATTAACCATTGAGGAATTAAAACTACAGGCGTTTTAAGTGAAATTCGCCTAATCAGGGTAAACATCCAATAGGCTCTAAACACAAAACACGTGATGGTGGATTGACCAAATTTGGGGAGCCATGAGGGGCACAAGAGAGAATCATTTTGTCAGAGTTTGATTGAAATACACAAAGAAACCTAATACCCACAAGCTAAGAAACATGGAATTATTTCCAGTTGGCTAAAACCCTTTTCTGTGAGTTTGAAACTCTTTTGCTACCTAGTGATTCAGCTTTGAGATACTTGAACCAGGACAGAAGCACAGTCTGCGCTTGTGAACTAAAGTGTTGTTCTGCGTTTTTAAAGTTCTAGCATTAACCATTTAAGAATTAAACTCACCGGCTTTTTCAGGCATTTTCGCCTAATCAGGGTAAACATCCAATAGACTGTAAACAAAACACCCTTGATGGTGGGATTACCAAACGTGGGGAGCCTGAGGGGCACATGAGAGAATCATTATTTCAGAGTTTCATTGAAATACACAAAGAAACCTAGTTCCCAGAAGCTAAGAAACATGGAATTATTTCCAATTCTCTAAAACGCTTTTCTGTGAGTTTGAAACTCTTTTGCTACCTAGTGATTCAGCATTGAGATACTTGAACCAGGACAGAAGCACAGTGTGCTTTTGTGATCTGAAGTGCTTTTCTGCATTTTCAAAGTTCTAGCATTAACCATTGAGGAATTAAACTACAGGCGTTTTCAGTGAAATTCGCCTAATCAGGGTAAACATCCAATAGGCTCTAAACAAAAAACACGTGATGGTGGATAGACCAAATTTGGGGAGCCATGAGGGGCACAAGAGAGAATCATTTTGTCAGAGTTTCATTGAAATACACAAAGAAACCTAATACCCACAAGCTAAGAAACATGGAATTATTTCCAGTTGGCTAAATCGCTTTTCTGTGATTTTGAATCTCTTTTGCTACCTAGTGATTCAGCTTTGAGATACTTGAACCAGGAAAGGAGCACAGTGTGCTCTTGTGAACTAAAGTGTTGTTTTGCATTTTTAAAGTTCTAGCATTAACCATTTAAGAATTAAACAAACAGGCCTTTTCAGGCATTTTCGCCTACTCAGGGTAAACATCCAATAGACTGTAAACAAAACACCCTTGATGGTGGGATGACCAAACTTGGGGAGCCATGAGGGGCACAAGAGAGAATCATTTTGTCAGAGTTTCATTGAAATACACAAAGAAACCTAGTACCCACAAGCTAAGAAACATGGAATTATTTCCAGTTGGCTAACACGCTTTTCTGTGAGTTTGAAACTCTTTTGCTACCTAGTGATTCAGCTTTGAGATACTTGAACCAGGAAAGAAGCACAGTGTGCTTCTGTGATCTGAAGTGCTTTTCTGAATTTTCAAAGTTCTAGCATTAACCATTGAGTAATTGAACTACAGGCGTTTTCACTGAAATTCGCCTAATCAGGGTAAACATCCAATAGACTGTAAACAAAACACCCTTGATGGTGGGATGACCAAACGTGGGGAGCCTTGAGGGGCACATGAGAGAATCATTTTTTCAGAGTTTCATTGAAATACACAAAGAAACCTAGTGCCCAGAAGCTAAGAAACATGGAATTATTTCCAGTTCTCTAAAACGCTTTTCTGTGAGTTTGAAACTCTTTTGCTACCTAGTGATTCAGCTTTGAGATACTTGAACCAGGACAGAAGCACAGTGTGCTTTTGTGATCTGAAGTGCTTTTCTGCATTTTCAAAGTTCTAGCATTAACCATTGAGGAATTAAACTACAGGCGTTTTCAGTGAAATTCGCCTAATCAGGGTAAACATCCAATAGGCTCTAAACAAAAAACACGTGATGGTGGATAGACCAAATTTGGGGAGCCATGAGCGGCACAAGAGAGAATCATTTTGTCAGAGTTTCATTGAAATACACAAAGAAACCTAATACCCACAACCTAAGAAACATGGAATTATTTCCAGTTGGCTAAAACGCTTTTCTGTGATTTTGAATCTCTTTTGCTACCTAGTGATTCAGCTTTGAGATACTTGAACCAGGAAAGAAGCACAGTGTGCTTCTGTGATCTGAAGTGCTTTTCTGAATTTTCAAAATTCTAGCATTAACCATTGAGTAATTGAACTACAGGCGTTTTCAGTGAAATTCGCCTAATCAGGGTAAACATCCATTAGGCTGTAAAGAAAAAACACGTGATTTTGGATTAACCAAATTTTGGGGAGCCATGAGGGGCATAAGAGAGAATCATTTTTTCAGAGTTTCATTGAAATACACAAAGAAACCTAGTACCCACAAGCTAAGAAACATGGAATGATTTCCAGTTGGCTAAAACCCTTTTCTGTGAGTTTGAAACTCTTTTGCTACCTAGTGATTCAGCTTTGAGATACTTCAACTTGGACAGAAGCACAGTGTGCTCTTGTGATATGAAGTGCTTTTGTGCATTTTCAACGTTCTAGCTTTAAACATTGAGGAATTAAAATGCAGGCGTTTTCAGTGAAATTCGCCTAATCAGGGTAAACATTCAATAGGCTCTAAACAAAAAACCCGTGATGGTGGATTGACCAAGATTGGGGAGCCATGAGGGGCACAAGAGAGAATAATTTTGTCAGAGTTTCAATGAAGTACACAAAGAAACCTAGTACCCACATGCTAAGAAACATGGAAGTATTTCCAGTTGGCTAAAACGCTTTTCTGTGAGTTTGAAACTCTTTTGCTACCTAGTGATTCAGCTTTGAGATACTTGAACAAGGAGAGAAGCACTGTGTGCTCTTGTGAACTAAAGTGTTTTCTGCGTTTTTAAAGTTCTAGCACTAACCATTTAAGAATTAAACTCACAGGCGTTTTCAGGCATTTTCGCCTAATCTGGGTAAACATCCAATAGACTGTAAACAAAAAACACCCTTGATGGTGGGATGACCAAACTTGGGGAGCCTGAGGGGCACATGAGAGAATCATTTTTTCAGAGTTTCATTGAAATACACAAAGAAAGCTAGTGCCCAGAAGCTAAGAAACGTGGAATTATTTCCAGTTCTCTAAAACGCTTTTCTGTGAGTTTGAAACTCTTTTGCTACCTAGTGATTCAGCTTTGAGATACTTCAACCAGGACAGAAGCACAGTCTGCGCTTGTGAACTAAAGTGTTGTTCTGCGTTTTTTTAAAGTTCTAGCATTAACCATTTAAGAATTAAACTCACCGGCGTTTTCAGGCATTTTCGCCTTATCAGGGTAAACATCCAATAGACTGTAAAATAAACACCCTTGATGGTGGGATGACCAAACTTGGGGAGGCTTGAGGGGCACATGAGAGAATCATTTTTTCAGAGTTTCATTGAAATACACAAAGAAACCTAGTGCCCAGAAGCTAAGAAACATGGAATTATTTCCAGTTTGCTAAAACGCTTTTCTGTGAGTTTGAAACTCTTTTGCTACCTAGAGATTCACTTTGAGATACTTGAACCAGGACAGAAGAACAGTGTGCTCTTCTGATCTGAAATGCTTTTCTGCATTTTCTAAGTTCTAGCATTAACCATTGAGGAATTAAACTACAGGCGTTTTCAGTGAAATTCGCCTAATCAGGGTAAACATCCAATAGGCTCTAAACAAAAAACTCGTGATGGTGGATTGACCAAATTTGGGGAGCCATGAGGGGCACAAGAGAGAATCATTTTGTCAGAGTTTCATTGAAATACACAAAGAAACCTAATACCCACAAGCTAAGAAACATGGAATTATTTCCAGTTGGCTAAAATGCTCTTTTGTGAGTTTGAAACTCTTTTGCTACCTAGAGATTCAACTTTGAGATACTTGAACCAGGGCAGAATAACAGTGTGCTCTTCTGATCTGAAATGCTTTTCTGCATTTTCAAAGTTCTAGTATTAACCATTGAGGAATTAAACTACAGGCGTTTTCAGTGAAATTCGCCTAATCAGGGTAAACATCCAATAGGCTCTAAACAAAAAACTCGTGATGGTGGATTGACCAAATTTGGGGAGCCATGAGGGGCACAAGAGAGAATCATTTTGTCAGAGTTTCATTGAAATACACAAAGAAACCTAGTACCCACAAGCTAAGAAACATGGAATTATTTCCAGTTGACTAAAATGCTTTTCTGTGAGTTTGAAACTCTTTTGCTACCTAGTGATTCAGCTTTGAGATACTTGAACCAGGACAGAAGCACAGTGTGCTCTTGTGAACTAAAGTGTTGTTCTGCGTTTTTAAAGTTCTAGCATTAACCATTTAAGAATTAAACTCACAGGCGTTTTCAGGCATTTTCGCCTAATCAGGGTAAAAATCCAATAGACTGTAAACAAAACACCCTTGATGGTGGGATGACCAAACTTGGGGAGCCTTGAGGGGCACATGAGAGAATCATTTTTTCAGAGTTTCATTGAAATACACAAAGAAAGCTAGTGCCCAGAAGCTAAGAAACATGGAATTATTTCCAGTTCGCTAAAACGCTTTTCTGTGAGTTTGAAAATCTTTTGCTACCTAGTGATTCAGATTTGAGATACTTGAACCAGGACAGAAGCACAGTGTGCTTTTTTGATCTGAAGTGCTTTTCTGCATTTTCAAAGTTCTAGCATTAACCATTGAGGAATTAAACTACAGGCGTTTTCAGTGAAATTCGCCTAATCAGGGTAAACATCCAATAGGCTCTAAACAAAAAACCCGTGATGGTGGGATGACCAAATTTGGGGAGCCATGAGGGGCACAAGAGAGAATCATTTTGTCAGAGTTTCATTGAAATACACTAAGAAACCTAGTACCCAGAAGCTAAGAAACATGGAATTATTTCCAGTTGGCTAAAATCGCTTTTCTGTGAATTTGAAACTCTTTTGCTACCTAGTGATTCAGCTTTGAGATTCTTGAACCATAACAGAAGCACAGTGTGCTCTTGTGAACCAAAGTGTTGTTCTGCGTTTTTAAAATTCTAGCATTAACCATTTAAGAATTAAACTCACAGGCGTTTTCAGGCATTTTCGCCTTATCAGGGTAAACATCCAATAGACTGTAAAATAAACACCCTTGATGGTGGGATGACCAAACTTGGGGAGGCTTGAGGGGCACATGAGAGAATCATTTTTTCAGAGTTTCATTGAAATACACAAAGAAAGCTAGTGCCCAGAAGCTAAGAAACATGGAATTATTTCCAGTTTGCTAAAACGCTTTTCTGTGAGTTTGAAACTCTTTTGCTACCTAGAGATTCAACTTTGAGATACTTGAACCAGGACAGAAGAACAGTGTGCTCTTCTGATCTGAAATGCTTTTCTGCATTTTCTAAGTTCTAGCATTAACCATTGAGGAATTAATGTACAGGCGTTTTCAGTGAAATTCGCCTAATCAGGGTAAACATCCAATAGACTGTAAACACAAAACACCCTTGATGGTGGGATGACCAAACTTGGGGAGCCTTGAGGGGCACATGAGAGAATCATTTCTTCATAGTTTCAGTAAAATACACAAAGAAACCTAGTACCCAGAAGCTAAGAAACATGGAATTATTTCAAGTTGGCTAAATCGCTTTTCTGTGAGTTTGATACTCTTTTGCTACCTAGTGATTCAGCTTTGAGATACTTGAACCAGGACAGAAGAACAGTGTGCTCTTCTGATCTGAAATGCTTTTCTGCATTTTCTAAGTTCTAGCATTAACCATTGAGGAATTAAACTACAGGCGTTTTCAGTGAAATTCGCCTAATCAGGGTAAACATCCAATAGGCTCTAAACAAAAAACCCGTGATGGTGGATTGACCAAATTTGGGGAGCCATGAGGGGCACAAGAGAGAATCATTTTGTCAGAGTTTCATTGAAATACACAAAGAAACTAATACCCACAAGCTAAGAAACATGGAATTATTTCCAGTTGGCTAAAACGCTTTTTCTGTGAGTTTGAAACTCTTTTGCTACCTAGTGATTCAGCTTTGAGATACTTGAACCAGGAGAGAAGCACAGTGTGCTCTTGTGAACTAAAGTGTTGTTCTGCGTTTTTAAAGTTCTAGCATTCACCATTGAGGAATTAAACTACAGGCGTTTTCAGTGAAATTCGCCTAATCAGGATAAACATCCAATAGGCTCTAAACAAAAAACACGTGATGGTGGATTGACCAAATTTGGGGAGCCATGAGGGGCAGAAGAGAGAATCATTTTGTCAGAGTTTCATTGAAATACACAAAGAAACCTAGTACCCACAAGCTAAGAAACATGGAATTATTTCCAGTTGGCTAAAATGCTTTTCTGTGAGTTTGAAACTCTTTTGCTACCTAGTGATTCAGCTTTGAGATACTTGAACCAGGAGAAAATCACAGTGTACTCTTGTGAACTAAAGTGTTTTTCAATGTTTTTTAAATTTCTAGCATTAACCATTTAAGAATTAAACTCACAGGCGTTTTCAGGCATTTTCGCCTAATCAGGGTAAACATCCAATAGACTGTAAACAAAACACCCTTGATGGTGGGATGACCAAACTTGGGGAGCCTTGAGGGGCACATGAGAGAATCATTTCTTCAGAGTTTCATTGAAATACACAAAGAAACCTAGTGCCCAGATGCTAAGAAACATGGAATGCTTTCTAGTTCCCCTATATGCTTTTCTGTGAGTTTGAAACTCTTTTGCTACCTAGAGATTCAGCTTTGAGATACTTGAACCAGGAGAGAAGCACAGTGTGCTCTTGTGAACTAAAGTGTTGTTCTGCGTTTTTAAATTTCTAGCATTAACCATTTAAGAATTAAACTCACAGGCGTTTTCAGTGCATTTTTCGCCTATTAAGGGTAAACATCCAATAGACTGTAAAAAAAAAACACCCTTGATGGTTGGATGACCAAACTTGGGGAGCCTTGAGGGGCACATGAGAGAATCATTTTTTTCAGAATTTCATTGAAATACACAAAAAAAACCTAGTGCCCAGAAGCTAAGAAACATGGAATTATGTCCTGTTCGCTAAAACGCTTTTCTTTGAGTTTGAAACTCTTTTGCTACCTAGTCATTCAGCTTTGAGATACTTGAACCAGGACAGAAGCACAGTGTGCTTTGTGATCTGAAGTGCTTTTCTGCATTTTCAAAGTTCTAGCATTAACCATTGAGGAATTAAACTACAGGGTTTTCAGTGAAATTCGCCTAATCAGGGTAACATCCAATAGGCTCTAAAACACAAAACACGTGATGGTGGATTGACCAAATTTGGGGAGCCATGAGGGGCACAAGAGAGAATCATTTTGTCAGAGTTTCATTGAAATAAAAAAAGAAACCTAGTACCCACAAGCTAAGAAACATGGAATTATTGCCAGTTGTCTAAATCGCTTTTCTGTGAGTTTGAAACTCTTTTGCTACCTAGAGATTCAGCTGTGAGATACTTGAACCAGGAGAGAAGCACAGTGTGCTCTTGTGATCTGAAGTGGTTTTCTGCATTTTCAAAGTTCTAGCATTAACCATTGAGGAATTAAACTACAGGCGTTTTCAGTGAAATTCGCCTAATCAGGGAAAACATTCAATAGGCTCTAAAGTAAAAAAAACCCGTGATGGTGGATTGACCAAATTTGGGGACCCATGAGGGGCACAAGAGAGAATCATTTTGTCAGAGTTTCATTGAAATACACAAAGAAAAACCTAGTACCCACAAGCTAAGAAACATGGAAGTATTTCCAGTTGGCTAAAACGCTTTTCTGTGAGTTTGAAACTCTTTTGTTACCTAGAGGATTCAGCTTTGAGATACTTTAACCAGGAGAGAAGCACAGGGTGCTCTTGTGAACTAAAGTGTTGTTCTGCGTTTTTTTAAGTTCTAGCATTAACCATTTAAGAATTAAACTCACAGGCTTTTTCAGGCATTTTCGCCTAATCAGGGTAAACATCCAATAGACTGTAAACAAAACACCCTTGATGGTGGGATGAACAAACTTGGGGAGCCTTGAGGGGCACATGAGAGAATCATTTTTTTCAGAGAGTTTCATTGAAATACACAAAGAAAGCTAGTGCCCAGAAGCTAAGAAACATGGAATTATTTCCAGTTCGCTAAAACGCTTTTCTGTGAGTTTGAAAATCTTTTGTTACCTAGTGACTCAGATTTGAGATACTTGAACCAGGACAGAAAAGCACAGTGTGCTTTTGTGATCTGAAGTGCTTTTCTGCATTTTCAAAGTTCTAGCATTAACCATTGAGGAATTAAAACTACAGGCGTTTTCAGTGAAATTCGCCTAATCAGGGTAAAACATCCAATAGGCTCTAAACAAAAAACCCGTGATGGTGGGATGACCAAATTTGGGGAGCCATGAGGGGCACAAGAGAGAATCATTTTGTCAGAGTTTCATTGAAATACACTAAAGAAACCTAGTACCCAGAAGCTAAGAAACATGGAATTATTTCCAGTTGGCTAAATCGCTTTTCTGTGAGTTTGAAACTCTTTTGCTACCTAGTGATTCAGCTTTGAGATACTTGAACCATAACAGAAGCACAGTGTGCTCTTGTGAAACAAAGTGTTGTTCTGCATTTTTAAAATACTAGCATTAACCATTTAAGAATTAAACTCACAGGCGTTTTCAGGCATTTTCGCCTTATCAGGGTAAACATCCAATAGACTGTAAAAAAACACCCTTGATGGTGGGATGACCAAACTTGGGGAGGCTTGAGGGCACATGAGAGAATCAAATTTTTCAGAGTTTCATTGAAATACACAAAGAAATCTAGTGCCCAGAAGCTAAGAAACATGGAATTATTTCCAGTTTGCTAAAACGCTTTTCTGTGAGTTTGAAACTCTTTTGCTACCTAGAGATTCAACTTTGAGATACTTGAACCAGGACTGAAGAACAGTGTGCTCTTCTGATCTGAAATGCTTTTCTGCATTTTCTAAGTTCTAGCATTAACCATTGAGGAATTAAACTACAGGCGTTTTCAGTGAAATTCGCCTAATCAGGGTAAACATCCAATAGGCTCTAAACAAAAAACTCGTGATGGTGGATTGACCAAATTTGGGGAGCCATGAGGGGCACAAGAGAGAATCATTTTGTCAGAGTTTCATTGAAATACACAAAGAAACCTAATACCCACAAGCGAAGAAACATGGAATTATTTCCAGTTGGCTAAAACGCTTTTCTGTGAGTTTGAAACTCTTTTGCTACCTAGTGATTCAGCTTTGAGATACTTGAACCAGGAGAGAAGCACAGTGTGCTCTTGTGAACTAAAGTGTTGTTCTGCGTTTTTAAAGTTCTAGCATTCACCATTGAGGAATTAAACTACAGGCGTTTTCAGTGAAATTCGCCTAATCAGGGTAAACCAAAATCCAATAGGCTCTAAACAAAAACACGTGATGGTGGATTGACCAAATTTGGGGAGCCATGAGGGGCAGAAGAGAGAATCATTTTGTTAGAGTTTCATTGAAATACACAAAGAAACCTAGTACCCACAAGCTAAGAAACATGGAATTATTTTCCAGTTGGCTAAAATGCTTTTCTGTGAGTTTGAAACTCTTTTGCTACCTGGAGTGATTCAGCTTTGAGATACTTGAACCAGGAGAGAATCACAGTGTGCTCTTGTGAACTAAAGTGTTTTTCTATGTTTTTAAATTTCTAGCATTAACCATTTAAGAATTAAACTCACAGGCGTTTTCCAGGCATTTTCGCCTAATCAGGGTAAACATCCAATAGACTGTAAAAAAAACACCCTTGATGGTGGGATGACCAAACTTGGGGAGCCTTGAGGGGCACATGAGAGAATCATTTTTTTCAGAATTTCATTGAAATACACAAAAAAACCTAGTGCCCAGAAGCTAAGAAACATGGAATTATGTCCTGTTCGCTAAAAACGCTTTTCTTTGAGTTTGAAAACTCTTTTGCTACCTAGTCATTCAGCTTTGAGATACTTGAACCAGGACAGAAGCACAGTGTGCTTTTGTGATCTGAAGTGCTTTTCTGCATTTTCAAGTTCTAGCATTAACCATTGAGGAATTAAACTACAGGGGTTTTCAGTGAAATTTGCCTAATCAGGGTAAACATCCAATAGGCTCTCTAAACACAAAACACGTGATGGTGGATTGACCAAATTTGGGGAGCCATGAGGGGCACAAGAGAGAATCATTTTGTCAGAGTTTCATTGAAATACAAAAAGAAACCTAGTACCACACAAGCTAAGAAACATGGAATTATTGCCAGTTGTCTAAATCGCTTTTCTGTGAGTTTGAAACTCTTTTGCTACCTAGAGATTCAACTTTGAGATACTTGAACCAGGGCAGAAGAACAGTGTGCTCTTCTGATCTGATATGCTTTTCTGCATTTTTAAAGTTCTAGATTTAACCATTGAGGAATTAAACTACAGGCGTTTTCAGTGAAATTCGCCTAATCAGGGGTAAAACATCCAATAGGCTCTAAACAAAAAACCCGTGATGGTGGGATGACCAAATTTGGGGAGCCATGAGGGGCACAAGAGAGAAATCATTTTTGTCAGAGTTTCATTGAAATACACTAAGAAACCTAGTACCCAGAAGGTAAGAAACATGGAATTATTTCCAGTTGGCTAAATCGCTTTTCTGTGAGTTTGAAACTCTTTTGCTACCTAGTGATTCAGCTTTGAGATTCTTGAACCATAACAGAAGCACAGTGTGCTCTTGTGAACCAAAGTGTTGTTCTGCGTTTTTTAAAATTCTAGCATTAACCATTTAAGAATTAAACTCACAGGCGTTTTCAGGCATTTTCGCCTTATCAGGGTAAACATCCAATAGACTGTAAAATAAACACCCTTGATGGTGGGATGACCAAACTTGGGGAGGCTTGAGGGCAACATGAGAGAATCATTTTTTCAGAGTTTCATTGAAATACACAAAGAAAGCTAGTGCCCAGAAGCTAAGAAACATGGAATTATTTCCAGTTTGCTAAAACGCTTTTCTGTGAGTTTGAAACTCTTTTGCTACCTAGAGATTCAACTTTGAGATACTGAACCAGGACAGAAGAACAGTGTGCTCTTCTGATCTGAAATGCTTTTCTGCATTTTCTAAGTTCTAGCATTAACCATTGAGGAATTAAACTACAGGCGTTTCTCAGTGAAATTCGCCTAATCAGGGTAAACATCCAATAGGCTCTAAACAAAAAACTCGTGATGGTGGATTGACCAAATTTGGGGAGCCATGAGGGGCACAAGAGAGAATCATTTTGTCAGAGTTTCATTGAAAATACACAAAGAAACCTAATACCCACAAGCGAAGAAACATGGAATTATTTCCAGTTGGCTAAAACGCTTTTCTGTGAGTTTGAAACTCTTTTTTGCTACCTAGTGATTCAGCTTTGAGATACTTGAACCAGGAGAGAAGCACAGTGTGCTCTTGTGAACTAAAGTGTTGTTCTGCGTTTTTTAAAGTTCTAGCATTCACCATTGAGGAATTAAACTACAGGCGTTTTCAGTGAAATTCGCCTAATCAGGGTAAACATCCAATAGGCTCTAAACAAAAAACACGTGATGGTGGATTGACCAAATTTGGGGAGCCATGAGGGCAGAAGAGAGAATCATTTTGTCAGAGTTTCATTGAAATACACAAAGAAACCTAGTACCCACAAGCTAAGAAACATGGAATTATTTCCAGTTGGCTAAAATGCTTTTTCTGTGAGTTTTGAAACTCTTTTGCTACCTAGTGATTCAGCTTTGAGATACTTGAACCAGGAGAGAATCACAGTGTGCTCTTGTGAACTAAAGTGTTTTTCTATGTTTTTAAATTTCTAGCATTAACCATTTAAGAATTAAACTCACAGGCGTTTTCAGGCATTTTCGCCTAATCAGGGTAAACATCCAATAGACTGTAAAAAAAACACCCTTGATCGTGGGATGACCAAACTTGGGAGCCTTGAGGGGCACATGAGAGAATCATTTCTTCAGAGTTTCATTGAAATACACAAAGAAACCTAGTGCCCAGATGCTAAGAAACATGGAATTGCTTTCTAGTTCCCCTATATGCTTTTCTGTGAGTTTGAAACTCTTTTGCTACCTAGAGATTCAGCTTTGAGATACTTGAACCAGGAGAGAAGCACAGTGTGCTCTTGTGAACTAAAGTGTTGTTCTGCGTTTTTAAATTCTAGCATTAACCATTTAAGAATTAAACTCACAGGCGTTTTCAGGCATTTTCGCCTATTAAGGGTAAACATCCAGTAGACTGTAAAAAAAACACCCTTGATGGTGGGATGACCAAACTTGGGGAGCCTTGAGGGGCACATGAGAGAATCATTTTTTTCAGAATTTCATTGAAATACACAAAAAAACCTAGTGCCCAGAAGCTAAGAAACATGGAATTATGTCCTGTTCGCTAAAACGCTTTTCTTTGAGTTTGAAACTCTTTTGCTACCTAGTCATTCAGCTTTGAGATACTTGAACCAGGACAGAAGCACAGTGTGCTTTTGTGATCTGAAGTGCTTTTCTGCATTTTCAAAGTTCTAGCATTAACCATTGAGGAATTAAACTACAGGGGTTTTCAGTGAAATTCGCCTAATCAGGGTAAACATCCAATAGGCACTAAACACAAAACACGTGATGGTGGATTGACCAAATTTGGGGGAGCCATGAGGGGCACAAGAGAGAATCATTTTGTCAGAGTTTCATTGAAATACAAAAAGAAACCTAGTACCCACAAGCTAAGAAACATGGAATTATTGCCAGTTGTCTAAATCGCTTCTCTGTGAGTTTGAAACTCTTTTGCTACCTAGAGATTCAGCTGTGAGATACTTGAACCAGGAGAGAAGCACAGTGTGCTCTTGTGATCTGAAGTGGTTTTCTGCATTTTCAAAGTTCTAGCATTAACCATTGAGGAATTAAACTACAGGCGTTTTCAGTGAAATTCGCCTAATCAGGGAAAACATTCAATAGGCTCTAAAGAAAAAACCCGTGATGGTGGATTGACCAAATTTGGGGACCCATGAGGGGCACAAGAGAGAATCATTTTGTCAGAGTTTCATTGAAATACACAAAGAAACCTAGTACCCACAAGCTAAGAAACATGGAATTATTTCCAGTTGGCTAAATCGCTTTTCTGTGAGTTTGAAAATCTTTTGTTACCTAGTGACTCAGATTTGAGATACTTGAACCAGGACAGAAGCACAGTGTGCTTTTGTGATCTGAAGTGCTTTTTCTGCATTTTCAAAGTTCTAGCATTAACCATTGAGGAATTAAACTACAGGCGTTTTCAGTGAAATTCGCCTAATCAGGGTAAACATCCAATAGGCTCTAAACAAAAAACCCGTGATGGTGGGATGACCAAATTTGGGGAGCCATGAGGGGGCACAAGAGAGAATCATTTTGTCAGAGTTTCATTGAAATACACTAAGAAACCTAGTACCCAGAAGCTAAGAAACATGGAATTATTTCCAGTTGGCTAAATCGCTTTTCTGTGAGTTTGAAACTCTTTTGCTACCTAGTGATTCAAGCTTTGAGATACTTGAACCATAACAGAAGCACAGTGTGCTCTTGTGAAACAAAGTGTTGTTCTGCATTTTTAAAATACTAGCATTAACCATTTTAAGAATTAAACTCACAGGCGTTTTCAGGCATTTTCGCCTTATCAGGGGTAAACATCCAATAGACTGTAAAATAAACACCCTTGATGGTGGGATGACCAAACTTGGGGAGGCTTGAGGGGCACATGGGAGAATCATTTTTTCAGAGTTTCATTGAAATACACAAAGAAATCTAGTGCCCAGAAGCTAAGAAACATGGAATTATTTCCAGTTTGCTAAAACGCTTTTCTGTGAGTTTGAAACTCTTTGCTACCTAGAGATTCAAACTTTGAGATACTTGAACCAGGACAGAAGAACAGTGTGCTCTTCTGATCTGAAATGCTTTTCTGCATTTTCTAAGTTCTAAGCATTAACCATTGAGGAATTAAACTACAGGCGTTTTCAGTGAAATTCGCCTAATCAGGGTAAACATCCAATAGGCTCTAAACAAAAAACTCGTGATGGTGGATTGACCAAATTTGGGGAGCCATGAGGGGCACAAGAGAGAATCATTTTGTCAGAGTTTCATTGAAAATACACAAAGAAACCTAATACCCACAAGCTAAGAAACATGGAATTATTTCCAGTTGGCTAAAACGCTTTTCTGTGAGTTTGAAACTCTTTTGCTACCTAGTGATTCAGCTTTGAGATACTTGAACCAGGAGAGAAGCACAGTGTGCTCTTGTGAACTAAAAGTTGTTAGTTCTGCGTTTTTAAAGTTCTAGCATTCACCAATTGAGGAATTAAACTACAGGCGTATTTTTCAGTGAAATTCGCCTAAAGAGGGTAAACATCCAATAGGCTCTAAACAAAAAACACGTGATGGTGGATTGACCAAATTTGGGGGGAGCCATGAGGGCAGAAGAGAGAATCATTTTTGTCAGAGTTTCATTGAAATACACAAAGAAACCTAGTGCCCAGAAGCTAAGAAACATGGAATTATGTCCTGTTCGCTAAAACGCTTTTCTTTGAGTTTGAAACTCTTTTGCTACCTAGTCATTCAGCTTTGAGATACTTGAACCAGGACAGAAGCACAGTGTGCTTTTGTGATCTGAAGTGCTTTTCTGCATTTTCAAAGTTCTAGCATTAACCATTGAGGAATTAAACTACAGGGTTTTCAGTGAAATTTTGCCTAATCAGGTAAACATCCAATAGGCTCTAACCACAAAACACGTGATGGTGGATGACCAAATTTGGGGAGCCATGAGGGGCACAAGAGAGAATCATATTTGTGTCAGAGTTTCATTGAAATACAAAAGGAAACCTAGTACCCACAAGCTAAGAAACATGGAATTATTTCCAGTTGGCTAAAATGCTTTTCTGTGAGTTTGAAACTCTTTTGCTACCTAGTGATTCAGCTTTGAGATACTTGAACCAGGAGAGAATCACAGTGTGCTCTTGTGAACTAAAGTGTTTTTTCTAATGTTTTTAAATTTCAAGCATTAACCATTTAAGAATTAAACTCACAGGCGTTTTCAGGCATTTTTCGCCTAATCACGGGGAAACAATCCAATAGACTGTAAACAAAACAAAAACACCCTTGATGGTGGGATGACCAAACTTGGGGAGCCTTGAGGGGCACATGAGAGAATCATTTTCTTCACAGTTTCATTTGAAATACACAAAGAAACCTAGTGCCCAGATGCTAAGAAACATGAATGCTTTCTAGTTCCCCTAAACGCTTTTCTGTGAGTTTGAAACTCTTTTGCTACCTAGAGATTCAGCTTTGAGATACTTGAACCAGGAGAGAAGCACAGTGTGCTCTTGTGAACTAAAGTGTTGTTCTGCTTTTTAAATTTCTAGCATTAACCATTTAAGAATTAAACTCACAGGCGTTTTCAGGCATTTTCGCCTATTAAGGGTAAACATCCAATAGACTGTAAAAAAAAAAAACACCCTTGATGGTGGGATGACCAAACTTGGGGAGCCTTGAGGGGCACATGAGAGAATCATTTCTTCAGAGTTTTCATTTGAAATACACAAAGAAACCTAGTGCCCAGATGCTAAGAAAACATGGAATGCATTCTAGTTCCCCTAAACGCTTTTCTGTGAGTTTGAAACTCTTTTGCTTACCTAGAGATTCAGCTTTGAGATAC
>JAKELJ010000083.1:51745-70236 GCA_025594165.1 Tamias sibiricus
GGACAGAAGCACAGTCTGCGCTTGTGAACTAAAGTGTTGGTTCTGAGTTTTTAAAGTTCTAGCATTAACCATTTTAAGAATTAAACTCACAGGCGTTTTCAGGCATTTTCGCCTAATCAGGGTAAACATCCAATAGACTGTAAAAAAAAACACCCTTGATGGTGGATGACCAAACTTGGGGAGTCTTGAGGGGCCCATGAGAGAATCATTTTTTCAGAGTTTCATTGAAATACACAAAGAAGACCTAGTGCCCAGAAGCAAAGAAACATGGAATTATTTCCAGTTTGCTAAAAAGCTTTTCTGGTGAGTTTGAAACTCTTTTGCTACCTAGAGATTCAACTTTGAGATACTTGAACCAGGACAGAAGAACAGTGTGCTCTTCTGATCTGAAATGCTTTTCTGCATTTCAAAGTTCTAGCATTAACCATTGAGGAATTAAACTACAGGAGTTTTCAGTGAAATTCGCCTAATCAGGGTTGTAAACAATCCAATAGGCTCTAAACAAAAAACTCGTGATGGTGGATTGACCAAATTTGGGGAGTCATGAGGGGCACAAGAGAGAATCATTTTGTCAGAGTTTCATTGAAATACACAAAGAAACCTAATACAAACATGCTAAGAAACATGGAATTATTTCCAGTTGGCTAAAATGCTTTTTTCTCAGTTTGAAACTCTTTTGCTACCTAAGAGATTCAGCTTTGAGATACTTGAACCAGGAGAGAAGCACAGTGTGCTCTTGTGAACTAAAGTGTTGTTCTCTGCGTTTTTTAAAGTTCTAGCATTAACCATTTAAGAATTAAACTCACAGGCGTTTTCAGGCATTTTTCGCCTAATCAGGGTAAATATCCAATAGACTGTAAACAAAATACCCTTGATGGTGGGATGACCAAACGTGGGGAGCCTTGAGGGCACGTGAGAGAAATCATTTCTCAGAGTTTTCATTGAAATACACAAAGAAACCTAGTGCCCAGAAGCTAAGAAAAGGGAAACCAGGAATGATTTGTAGTTCGCTAAAACGCTTTTCTGTGAGTTTGAAACTCTTTTGTTACCTAGTGATTCAGCTTTGAGATACTTGAACCAGGAAAGAAGCACAGGTGCTCTTGTGATCTGAAGTGCTTTTCTGCATTTTCAAAGTTCTAGCATTAACCATTGAGGAATTAAACTACAGGCGTTTTAAGTGAAATTCGCCTAATCAGGGTAAACATCCAATAGACTGTAAACAAAACACCCTTGATGGTGGGATGACCAAACGTGGGGAGCCTTGAGGGGCACATCCCCCTCACCTCACAAAAACATCGACGAGAATCATTTTTTCAGAGTTTCATTGAAATACACCCAAAGAAACCTAGTGCCCAGAAGCTAAGAAACATGGAATTATTTCCAGTTCTCTAAAACGCTTTTCTGTGAGTTTGAAACTCTTTTGCTACCTAGTGATTCAGCTTTGAGATACTTGAACCAGGACAGAAGCACAGTGTGCTTTTGTGATCTGAAGTGCTTTTCTGCATTTTCAAAGTTCTAGCATTAACAATTGAGGAATTAAACTACAGGCGTTTTCAGTGAAATTCCCCTAATCAGGGTAAACATCCAATAGTCTCTAAACAAAAAACACGTGATGGTGGATAGACCAAATTTGGGGAGCCATGAGGGGCACAAGACAGAATCATTTTGTCAGAGTTTCATTGAAAATACACAAAGAAACCTAATACCCACAAGCTAAGAAACATGGAATTATTTCCAGTTGGCTAAATCGCTTTTCTGTGATTTTGAATCTCTTTTGCTACCTAGTGATTCAGCTTTGAGATACTTGAACCAGGACAGGAGCACAGTGTGCTCTTGTGAACTAAAGTGTTGTTTTGCATTTTTAAAGTTCTAGCATTAACCATTTAAGAATTAAACAAACAGGCCTTTTCAGGCATTTTCGCCTAATCAGGGTAATAACATCCAATAGACTGTAAACAAAACACCCTTGATGGTGGGATGACCAAACTTGGAGAGCCATGAGGGGCACAAGAGAGAATCATTTTTTCAGAGTTTCATTGAAATACACAAAGAAACCTAGTACCCACAAGCTAAGAAACATGGAATGATTTCCAGTTGGCTAACACGCTTTTCTGTGAGTTTGAAACTCTTTTGTTACCTAGTGATTCAGCTTTGAGATACTTGAACCAGGAAAGAAGCACAGGTGCTCTTGTGATCTGAAGTGCTTTTCTGCATTTTCAAAGTTCTAGCATTAACCATTGAGGAATTAAACTAACAGGCGTTTTCAGTGAAATTTCGCCTAATCAGGGTAAACATTCAATAGGCTCTAAAGAAAAAAACCCGTGATGATGGATTGACCAAATTTGGGGAGCCATGAGGGGCAAAAGAGAGAATCATTTTGTCAGAGTTTCATTGAAATACACAAAGAAACCTAGTACCCACAAGCTAAGAAACATGGAATTATTTCCAGTTGGCTAAAACGCTTTTCTGTGAGTTTGAAATTCTTTTGCTAACTAGTGATTCAGCTTTGAGATACTTGAACCAGGACAGAAGCACAGTGTGCTCTTGTGAACTAAAGTGTTGTTCTGCCTTTTTAAAGTTCTAGCATTAACCATTTAAGAATTAAACTCACAGGCGTTTTCAGGCATTTTCGCCTAATCAGGGTAAACATCCAAAAGACTGTAAACAAAACACCCTTGATGGTGGGATGACCAAACTTGGGGAGTCTTGAGTTGCACATGAGAGAATCATTTTTTTCAGAGTTTCATTGAAATACACAAAGAAACCTAGTGCCCAGAAGCTAAGAAACATGGAATTATTTCCAGTTCGCTAAAACGCTTTTCAGTGAGTTTGAAACTCTTTTGTTACCTAGTGATTCAGCTTTGAGATACTTGAACCAGGAAAGAAGCACTGTGTGCTCTTGTGATCTGAAGTGCTTTTTCTGCATTTTCAAAGTTCTAGCATTAACCATTGAGGAATTAAATTAACAGACGTTTTCAGTGAAATTCGCCTAATCAGGGTAAATATTCAATAGGCTCTAAAGAAAAAACCCGGGATGGTGGATTGACCAAAATTGGGGAGCCATGAGGGGCACAAGAGAGTATAATTTGGTCAGAGTTTCATTGAAATAGACAAAGAAAACCTAGTACCCACAAGCTAAGAAACATGGAATTATTTCCAGTTGGCTAAAACGCTTTTCTGTGAGTTTGAAACTCTTTTGCTACCTAGTGACTCAGCTTTGAGATACTTGAAGCAGGAAAGAATCACAGTGTGCTCTTGTGAACTAAAGTGTTTTTCTATGTTTTCAAATTTCTAGCATTAACCATTTAAGAATTAAACTCACAGGCGTTTTCAGGCATTTTCGCCTAATCAGGGTAAACATTTCAATATACTGTAAACAAAAACCCTTGATGGTGGGATGACCAAATTTGGGGAGCCTTGAGGGGCATTTGAGAGAATCATTTCTTTAGAGTTTCATTGAAATACACAAAGAAACCTAGTGCCCAGATGCTAAGAAACATGGAATGCTTTCTAGTTCGCTAAAACGCTTTTCTGTGAGTTTGAAACTCTTTTGTTACCTAGTGATTCAGCTTTGAGATACTTGAACCAGGACAGAAGCACAGTGTGCTTTTGTGATCTGAAGTGCTTTTCTGCATTTTCAAAGTTCTAGCATTAACCATTGAGGAATTAAACTACAGGCGTTTTAAGTGAAATTCGCCTAATCAGGGTAAACATCCAATAGGCTCTAAACACAAAACAAGTGATGGTGGATTGACCAAATTTGGGGAGCCATGAGGGGCACAAGAGAGAATCATTTTGTCAGAGTTTGTTTGAAATACACAAAGAAACCTAATACCACAAGCTAAGAAACATGGAATTATTTCCAGTTGGCTAAAACCCTTTTCTGTGAGTTTGAAACTCTTTTGCTACCTAGTGATTCAGCTTTGAGATACTTGAACCAGGACAGAAGCACAGTCTGCGCTTGTGAACTAAAGTGTTGTTCTGAGTTTTTAAAGTTCTAGCATTAACCATTTAAGAATTAAACTCACAGGCGTTTTCAGGCATTTTCGCCTAATCAGGGTAAACATCCAATAGACTGTAAAAAAAAAACACCCTTGATGGTGGGATGACCAAACTTGGGGAGTCTTGAGGGGCCCATGAGAGAATCATTTTTTCAGAGTTTCATTGAAATACACAAAAGAAACCTAGTGCCCAGAAGCAAAGAAACATGGAATTATTTCCAGTTTGCTAAAAAGCTTTTCTGTGAGTTTGAAACTCTTTGCTACCTAGAGATTCAACTTTGAGATACTTGAACCAGGACAGAAGAACAGTGTGCTCTTCTGATCTGAAATGCTTTTCTGCATTTTCAAAGTTCTAGCATTAACCATTGAGGAATTAACTACAGGAGTTTTCAGTGAAATTCGCCTAATCAGGGTAAACATCCAATAGGCTCTAAACAAAAAACTCGTGATGGTGGATTGACCAAATTTGGGGAGTCATGAGGGGCACAAGAGAGAATCATTTTGTCAGAGTTTCATTGAAATACACAAAGAAACCTAATACAAACATGCTAAGAAACATGGAATTATTTCCAGTTGGCTAAAATGCTTTTTTCTCAGTTTGAAACTCTTTTGCTACCTAGAGATTCAGCTTTGAGATACTTGAACCAGGAGAGAAGCACAGTGTGCTCTTGTGAACTAAAGTCTTGTTCTGCGTTTTTAAAGTTCTAGCATTAACCATTTAAGAATTAAACTCACAGGCGTTTTCAGGCATTTTCGCCTAATCAGGGTAAATATCCAATAGACTGTAAACAAAATACCCTTGATGGTGGGTTAGCGATGACCAAACGTGGGGAGCCTTGAGGGGCACATGAGAGAATCATTTCTTCAGAGTTTCATTGAAATACACAAAGAAACCTAGTGCCCAGAAGCTAAGAAACAAGGAATGATTTGTAGTTCGCTAAAACGCTTTTCTGTGAGTTTGAAACTCTTTTGTTACCTAGTGATTCAGCTTTGAGATACTTGAACCAGGAAAGAAGCACAGGTGCTCTTGTGATCTGAAGTGCTTTTCTGCATTTTCAAAGTTCTAGCATTAACCATTGAGGAATTAAACTAACAGGCGTTTTCAGTGAAATTCGCCTAATCAGGGTAAACATTCAATAGGCTCTAAAGAAAAAACCCATGATGGTGGATTGACCAAATTTGGGGAGCCATGAGGGGCAAAAGAGAGAATCATTTTGTCAGAGTTTCATTGAAATACACAAAGAAACCTAGTACCCACAAGCTAAGAAACATGGAATTATTTCCAGTTGGCTAAAACGCTTTTCTGTGAGTTTGAAATTCTTTTGCTAACTAGTGATTCAGCTTTGAGATACTTGAACCAGGACAGAAGCACAGTGTGCTCTTGTGAACTAAAGTGTTGTTGTCTGCCTTTTTAAAGTTCTAGCATTAACCATTTAAGAATTAAACTCACAGGCGTTTTCAGGCATTTTCGCCTAATCAGGGTAAACATCCAAAAGACTATAAACAAAACACCCTTGATGGTGGGATGACCAAACTTGGGGAGTCTTGAGTTGCACATGAGAGAATCATTTTTTCAGAGTTTCATTGAAATACACAAAGAAACCTAGTGCCCAGAAGCTAAGAAACATGGAATTATTTCCAGTTCGCTAAAACGCTTTTCTTTGAGTTTGAAACTCTTTTGTTACCTAGTGATTCACCTTTGAGATACTTGAACCAGGAAAGAAGCACAGTGTGCTCTTGTGATCTGAAGTGCTTTTCTGCATTTTCAAAGTTCTAGCATTAACCATTGAGGAATTAAACTAACAGGCGTTTTCAGTGAAATTCGCCTAATCAGGGTAAACATTCAATAGGCTCTAAAGAAAAAACCCGAGATGGTGGATTGACCAAATTTGGGGAGCCATGAGGGGCAAAAGAGAGAATCATTTTGTCAGAGTTTCATTGAAATACACAAAGAAACCTAGTACCCACAAAGCCAAGAAACATGGAATTATTTCCAGTTGGCTAAAACGTTTTTCTGTGAGTTTGAAATTCTTTTGCTAACTAGTGATTCAGCTTTGAGATACTTGAACCAGGACAGAAGCACAGTGTGCTCTTGTGAACTAAAGTGTTGTTCTGCCTTTTTAAAGTTCTAGCATTAACCATTTAAGAATTAAACTCACAGGCGTTTTCAGGCATTTTCGCCTAATCAGGGTAAACATCCAAAAGACTGTAAACAAAACACCCTTGATGGTGGGATGACCAAACTTGGGGAGTCTTGAGTTGCACATGAGAGAATCATTTTTTCAGAGTTTCATTGTAATACACAAAGAAACCTAGTGCCCAGAATCTAAGAAACATGGAATTATTTCCAGTTCGCTAAAATGCTTTTCTGTGAGTTTGAAACTCTTTTGTTACCTAGTGATTCAGCTTTGAGATACTTGAACCAGGAAAGAAGCACAGGTGCTCTTGTGATCTGAAGTGCTTTTCTGCATTTTCAAAGTTCTAGCATTAACCATTGAGGAATTAAACTAACAGGCGTTTTCAGTGAAATTCGCCTAATCAGGGTAAACATTCAATAGGCTCTAAAGAAAAAACCCGTGATGATGGATTGACCAAATTTGGGGAGCCATGAGGGGCAAAAGAGAGAATCATTTTGTCAGAGTTTCATTGAAATACACAAAGAAACCTAGTACCCACAAGCTAAGAAACATGGAATTATTTCCAGTTGGCTAAAACGCTTTTTCTGTGAGTTTGAAATTCTTTTGCTAACTAGTGATTCAGCTTTGAGATACTTGAACCAGGACAGAAGCACAGTGTGCTCTTGTGAACTAAAGTGTTGTTCTAACTTTTTAAAGTTCTAGCATTAACCATTTAAGAATTAAACTCACAGGCGTTTTCAGGCATTTTCGCCTAATCAGGGTAAACATCCAAAAGACTGTAAACAAAACACCCTTGATGGTGGGATGACCAAACTTGGGGAGTCTTGAGTTGCACATGAGAGAATCATTTTTTCAGAGTTTCATTGAAATACACAAAGAAACCTAGTGCCCAGAAGCTAAGAAACATGGAATTATTTCCAGTTCGCTAAAAACGCTTTTCAGTGAGGTTTGAAACTCTTTTGTTACCTAGTGATTCAGCTTTGAGATACTTGAACCAGGAAAGAAGCACAGTGTGCTCTTGTGATCTGAAGTGCTTTTCTGCATTTTCAAAGTTCTAGCATTAACCATTGAGGAATTAAATTAACAGACGTTTTCAGTGAAATTCGCCTAATCAGGGTAAATATTCAATAGGCTCTAAAGAAAAAACCCGGGATGGTGGATTGACCAAATTTGGGGAGCCATGAGGGGCACAAGAGAGTATAATTTGGTCAGAGTTTCATTGAAATAGACAAAGAAACCTAGTACCCACAAGCTAAGAAACATGGAATTATTTCCATTGGCTAAAACGCTTTTCTGTGAGTTTGAAACTCTTTTGCTACCTAGTGACTCAGCTTTGAGATACTTGAAGCAGGAGAGAATCACAGTGTGCTCTTGTGAACTAAAGTGTTTTTCTATGTTTTCAAATTTCTAGCATTAACCATTTAAGAATTAAACTCACAGGCGTTTTCAGGCATTTTCGCCTAATCAGGGTAAACATTCAATATACTGTAAACAAAACACCCTTGATGGTGGGATGACCAAACTTGGGGAGCCTTGAGGGGCATTTGAGAGAATCATTTCTTTAGAGTTTCATTGAAATACACAAAGAAACCTAGTGCCCAGATGCTAAGAAACATGGAATGCTTTCTAGTTCGCTAAAACGCTTTTCTGTGAGTTTGAAACTCTTTTGTTACCTAGTGATTCAGCTTTGAGATACTTGAACCAGGAAAGAAGCACAGTGTGCTCTTGTTATCTGAAGTGCTTTTCTGCATTTTCAAAGTTCTAGCATTAACCATTGAGGAATTAAACTAACAGGCGTTTTTCTGTGAAATTTGCCTAATCAGGGTGAACATCCAATAGGCTCTAAACAAAAAACCCGTGATGGTGAGATGACCAAATTTGGGAGCCATGAGGGACACAAGAGAGAATCATTTTGTCAGAGTTTCATTGAAATAAACAAAGAAGCCTAGTACCCAGAAGCTAAGAAACATGGAATTATTTCCAGTTGGCTAAATCGCTTTTCTTTGAGTTTTGAAACTCTTTTGCTACCTAGTGATTCAGCTTTGAGATACTTGAACCAGGACAGAAGCACAGTGTGCTCTTGTGATATGAAGTGCTTTTCTGCATTTTCAAAGTGCTAGATTTAACCATTGAGGAATTAAAACTACAGGCGTTTTCAGTGAAATTCGCCTAATCAGGGTAAATATCCAATAGGCTCTAAACAAAAAACCCGTGATGGTGGGATGACCAAATTTGGGGAGCCATGAGGGGCACAAGAGAGAATCATTTTGTCAGAGTTTCATTGAAATACAGAAAGAAACCTAGTACCCGCAAGCTAAGAAACATGGAATTATTTCCAGTTGGCTAACACGCTTTTCTGTGAGTTTGAAACTCTTTTGCTACCTAGTGATTCAGCTTTGAGATACTTGAACCAGGAAAGAAGCACAGTGTGCTTCTGTGATCTGAAGTGCTTTTCTAAATTTTCAAAGTTCTAGCATTAACCATTGAGTAATTGAACTACAGGCGTTTTCAGTGAAATTCGCCTAATCAGGGTAAACCTCCATTAGGCTCTAAACAAAAAAAACGTGATTTTGGATTGACCAAATTTGGGGAGCCATGAAGGGCACAAGAGAGAATCATTTTGTCAGAGTTTCATTGAAATACACAAAGAAACCTAGTCCCCACAAGCTAAGAAACATGGAATTATTTCCAGTTGGCTAAAACGCTTTTCTGTGAGTTTGAAACTCTTTTGCTTCCTAGTGATTCAGCTTTGAGATACTTGAACCAGGAGAGAATCACAGTCTGCGCTTGTGAACTAAAGTGTTGTTCTGCGCGTTTTTAAAGTTCTAGCATTAACCATTTAAGAATTAAACTCACCGGCGTTTTTTCAGGCATTTTCGCCTAATCAGGGTAAACATCCAATAGACTGTAAACAAAACACCCTTGATGGTGGGATGACCAAACGTGGGGAGCCTTGAGGGGCACATGAGAGAATCATTTTTTTCAGAGTTTCATTGAAATACACAAAGAAACCTAGTGCCCAGAAGCTAAGAAAACATGGAATTATTTCCAGTTCGCTAAAACGCTTTTTCTGTGAGTTTGAAACTCTTTTGCTACCTAGTGATTTCAGCTTTGAGATACTTGAACAGGACAGGAGCACAGTGTGCTCTTGTGAACTAAAGTGTTGTTCTGAGTTTTTAAAGTTCTAGCATTAACCATTTAAGAATTAAAACTCACAGGCGTTTTCAGGCATTTTCGCCTAATCAGGGTAAACATCCAATAGACTGTAAAAAAAAACACCCTTGATGGTGGGATGACCAAACTTGGGGAGTCTTGAGGGGCCATGAGAGAAATCATTTTTCAGAGTTTCATTGAAATACACAAAGAAACCTAGTGCCCAGAAGCTAAGAAACATGGAATTATTTCCAGTTTGCTAAAAAGCTTTTCTGTGAGTTTGAAACTCTTTTGCTACCTAGAGATTCAACTTTGAGATACTTGAACCAGGACAGAAGAACAGTGTGCTCTTCTGATCTGAAATGCTTTTCTGCATTTTCAAAGTTCTAGCATTAACCATTGAGGAATTAAACTACAGGAGTTTTCAGTGAAATTCGCCTAATCAGGGTAAACATCCAATAGGCTCTAAACAAAAAACTCGTGATGGTGGATTGACCAAATTTGGGGAGTCATGAGGGGCACAAGAGAGAATCATTTTGTCAGAGTTTCATTGAAATACACAAAGAAACCTAATACAAACATGCTAAGAAACATGGAATTATTTCCAGTTGGCTAAAACCCTTTTTCTGTGAGTTTGAAACTCTTTTGCTACCTAGTGATTCAGCTTTGAGATACTTGAACCAGGACAGAAGCACAGTCTGCGCTTGTGAACTAAAGTGTTGTTGTCTGAATTGTTTTTAAAGTTCTAGCATTAACCATTTAAGAATTAAACTCACAGGCGTTTTCAGGCATTTTCGCCTAATCAGGGTAAATATCCAATAGACTGTAAACAAAATACCCTTGATGGTGGGATGACCAAACGTGGGGAGCCTTGAGGGGCACATGAGAGAATCATTTCTTCAGAGTTTCATTGAAATGACAAAAAAAAAAAGAAAAAAAAAAAAAAAAAAAAAAAATAAAGAAAAACTTAAAACACAAAGAAACCTAGTGCCCAGAAGCTAAGAAACAAGGAATGATTTGTAGTTCGCTAAAACGCTTTTCTGTGAGTTTGAAACTCTTTTGTTACCTAGTGATTCAGCTTTGAGATACTTGAACAGGAAAGAAGCACAGGTGCTCTTGTGATCTGAAGTGCTTTTCTGCATTTTCAAAGTTCTAGCATTAACCATTGAGGAATTAAACTAACAGGCGTTTTCAGTGAAATTCGCCTAATCAGGGTAAACATTCAATAGGCTCTAAAGAAAAAACCCATGATGGTGGATTGACCAAATTTGGGGAGCCATGAGGGGCAAAAGAGAGAATCATTTTGTCAGAGTTTCATTGAAATACACAAAGAAACCTAGTACCCACAAGCTAAGAAACATGGAATTATTTCCAGTTGGCTAAAACGCTTTTCTGTGAGTTTGAAATTCTTTTGCTAACTAGTGATTCAGCTTTGAGATACTTGAACCAGGACAGAAGCACAGTGTGCTCTTGTGAACTAAAGTGTTGTTCTGCCTTTTTAAAGTTCTAGCATTAACCATTTAAGAATTAAACTCACAGGCGTTTTCAGGCATTTTTTCGCCTAATCAGGGTAAACATCCAAAAGACTATAAACAAAACACCCTTGATGGTGGGATGACCAAACTTGGGGAGTCTTGAGTTGCACATGAGAGAATCATTTTTTCAGAGTTTCATTGAAATACACAAAGAAACCTAGTGCCCAGAAGCTAAGAAACATGGAATTATTTCCAGTTCGCTAAAACGCTTTTCTTTGAGTTTGAAACTCTTTTGTTACCTAGTGATTCACCTTTGAGATACTTGAACCAGGAAAGAAGCACAGTGTGCTCTTGTGATCTGAAGTGCTTTTCTGCATTTTCAAAGTTCTAGCATTAACCATTGAGGAATTAAACTAACAGGCGTTTTCAGTGAAATTCGCCTAATCAGGGTAAACATTCAATAGGCTCTAAAGAAAAAACCCGAGATGGTGGATGGACCAAATTTGGGGAACCATGAGGGGCACAAGAGAGAATCATTTTGTCAGAGTTTCATTGAAATACACAAAGAAACCTAGTACCCACAAGCCAAGAAACATGGAATTATTTCCAGTTGGCTAAAACGTTTTTTCTGTGAGTTTGAAATTCTTTTTGCTAACTAGTGATTCAGCTTTGAGATACTTGAACCAGGACAGAAGCACAGTGTGCTCTTGTGAACTAAAGTGTTGTTCTGCCTTTTTAAAGTTCTAGCATTAACCATTTAAGAATTAAACTCACAGGCGTTTTCAGGCATTTTCGCCTAATCAGGGTAAACATCCAAAAGACTGTAAACAAAACACCCTTGATGGTGGGATGACCAAACTTGGGGAGTCTTGAGTTGCACATGAGAGAATCATTTTTTCAGAGTTTCATTGTAATACACAAAGAAACCTAGTGCCCAGAATCTAAGAAACATGGAATTATTTCCAGTTCGCTAAAATGCTTTTCTGTGAGTTTGAAACTCTTTTGTTACCTAGTGATTCAGCTTTGAGATACTTGAACCAGGAAAGAAGCACAGTGTGCTCTTGTGATCTGAAGTGCTTTTCTGCATTTTCAAAGTTCTAGCATTAACCATTGAGGAATTAAATTAACAGGCGTTTTCAGTGAAATTTCGCCTAATCAGGGTAAATATTCAATAGGCTCTAAAGAAAAAACCCGGGATGGTGGATTGACCAAATTTGGGGAGCCATTAGGGGCACAAGAGAGAATAATTTAGTCAGAGTTTCATTGAAATAGACAAAGAAACCTAGTACCCACAAGCAAGAAACATGAATTATTTCCAGTTGGCTAAAACGCTTTTCTGTGAGTTTGAAACTCTTTTGCTACCTAGTGACTCAGCTTTGAGATACTTGAAAGCAGGAGAGAATCACAGTGTGCTCTTGTGAACTAAAGTGTTTTTTCTATGTTTTTAAATTTCTAAGCATTAACCACTTAAGAATTAAACTCACAGGCGTTTTCAGGCATTTTCGCCTAATCAGGGTAAACATCCAATAGACTGTAAAAAAAAACACCCTTGATGGTGGGATGAACCAAACTTGGGGAGTCTTGAGGGGCCCATGAGAGAATCATTTTTTCAGAGTTTCATTGAAATACACAAAGAAACCTAGTGCCCAGAAGCTAAGAAACATGGAATTATTTCCAGTTTGCTAAAAGCTTTTCTGTGAGTTTGAAAACTCTTTTGCTACCTAGAGATTCAACTTTGAGATACTTGAACCAGGACAGAAGAACAGTGTGCTCTTCTGATCTGAAATGCTTTTCTGCATTTTCAAAGTTCTAGCATTAACCATTGAGGAATTAAACTACAGGAGTTTTTCAGTGAAAATTCGCCTAATCAGGGTAAACATCCAATAGGCTCTAAACAAAAAAAAACTCGTGATGGTGGATTGACAAAATTTGGGGAGTCATGAGGGGCACAAGAGAGAATCATTTTGTCAGAGTTTCATTGAAATACACAAAGAAACCTAATACAAACATGCTAAGAAACATGGAATTATTTCCAGTTGGCTAAAATGCTTTTTTCTGTGAGTTTGAAACTCTTTTGCTACCTAGAGATTCAGCTTTGAGATACTTGAACCAGGAGAGAAGCACAGTGTGCTCTTGTGAACTAAAGTGTTGTTCTGCGTTTTTAAAGTTCTAGCATTAACCATTTAAGAATTAAACTCACAGGGCGTTTTCAGGCATTTTCGCCTAATCAGGGTAAAATATCCCAATAGACTGTAAACAAAAAATACCCTTGATGGTGGGATGACCAAACGTGGGGAGCCTTGAGGGGCACATGAGAGAATCATTTCTTCAGAGTTTCATTGAAAATACACAAAGAAACCTAGTGCCCAGAAGCTAAGAAACATGGAATGATTTGTAGTTCGCTAAAACGCTTTTCTGTGAGTTTGAAACTCTTTTGTTACCTAGTGATTCAGCTTTGAGATACTTGAAACCAGGAAAGAAGCACAGGTGCTCTTGTGATCTGAAGTGCTTTTCTGCATTTTCAAAGTTCTAGCATTAACCATTGAGGAATTAAACTAACAGGCGTTTTCAGTGAAATTCGCCTAATCAGGGTAAACAATCAATAGGCTCTAAAGAAAAAACCCGTCTGATGATGATGTGGATTGACCAAATTTGGGGGAGCCATGAGGGGCAAAGAGAGAATCATTTTGTCAGAGTTTCATTGAAATACACAAAGAAACCTAGTACCCACAAGCTAAGAAACATGGAATTATTTCCAGTTGGCTAAAACGCTTTTCTGTGAGTTTGAAATTCTTTTGCTAACTAGTGATTCAGCTTTGAGATACTTGAACCAGGACAGAAGCACAGTGTTGCTCTTGTGAACTAAAGTGTTGTTCTGCCTTTTTTTTTAAAGTTCTAGCATTAAACCATTTAAGAATTAAACTCACAGGCGTTTTCAGGCATTTTCGCCTAATCAGGGTAAACATCCAATAGACTGTAAACAAAACACCCTTGATGGTGGGATGACCAAACGAGGGGAAGTCCTTGAGTTGCACATGAGAGAATCATTTTTTCAGAGTTCATTGAAATACACAAAGAAACCTAGTGCCCAGCAAGCTAAGAAACATGGAATTATTTCCAGTTCGCTAAAACGCTTTTCTGTGAGTTTGAAACTCTTTTGTTACCTAGTGATTCAGCTTTGAGATACTTGAACCAGGAAAGAAGCACTGTGTGCTCTTGTGATCTGAAGTGCCTTTTCTGCATTTTCAAAGTTCTAGCATTAACCATTGAGGAATTAAACTAACAGACGTTTTCAGTGAAATTCGCCTAATCAGTGGTAAATATTCAATAGGCTCTAAAGAAAAAACCCGTGATGGGGATGTGATTGACCAAATTTGGGGAGCCATGAGGGGCACAAGAGAGTAATAATTTGGTCAGAGTTTTCATTGAAATAGACAAAGAAACCTAGTACCCACAAGCTAAGAAAACATGGAATTATTTCCAGTTGGCTAAAAACGCTTTTCTGTGAGTTTGAAACTCTTTTGCTACCTAGTGACTCAGCTTTGAGATACTTGAAGCAGGAGAGAATCACAGTGTGCTCTTGTGAACTAAAGTGTTGTTTTTGCTATGTTTTCAAATTTCTAGCATTAACCATTTAAGAATTAAAACTCACAGGCGTTTTCAGCATTTTTCGCCCTAATCAGGGTAAACATTCAATATACTGTAAACAAAACAACCCTTGATGGTGGGATGACCAAACTTGGGGAGCCTTGAGGGGCATTTGAGAGAATCATTTTCTTTAGAGTTTCATTTGAAATACACAAAGAAACCTAGTGCCCAGATGCTAAGAAACATGGAATGCTTTTTCTAGTTCGCTAAAACGCTTTTCTGTGAGTTTGAAACTCTTTTGTTACCTAGTGATTCAGCTTTGAGATACTTGAACCAGGAAAGAAGCACAGTGTGCTCTTGTGATCTGAAGTGCTTTTCTGCATTTTCAAAGTTCTAGCATTAACCATTGAGGAATTAAACTAACAGGCGTTTTCAGTGAAATTCGCCTAATCAGGGTAACATCCAATAGGCTCTAAACAAAAAACCCGTGATGGTGGATTTGACCAAATTTGGGGAGCCATGAGGGGCACAAGAGAGAATAATTTTGTCAGAGTTTCATTGAAATACACAAAGAAACCTAGTACCCAGAAGCTAAGAAACATGGAATTATTTCCAGTTGGCTAAAACGCTTTTCTGTGAGTTTGAAACTCTTTTGCTACCTAGTGATTCAGCTTTGAGATTTACTTGAAACAGGACAGAAGCACAGTGTGCTCTTGTGATATGAAGTGCTTTTCTGCAAGTTTTCAAAGTGCTAGCATTTAACCATTTGAATCTGATGAATTTTGAAACTACAGGCGTTTTCAGTGAAATTCGCCTAATCAGGGTAAACATCCAATAGACTGTAACAAAAAACACCCTTGATGGTGGGATGACCAAATTTGGGGAGCCATGAGGGGCACAAGAGAGAATCATTTTTTCAGAGTTTCATTGAAATACACAAAGAAACCTAAGTACCCACAAGCTAAGAAACATGGAATTATTTCCAGTTGGCTAAAAACGCTTTTCTGTGAGTTTTGAAACTCTTTTGCTACCTAGTGATTCAGCTTTGAGATACTTGAACCAGGAAAGAAGCACAGTGTGCTCTTGTGATCTGAAGTGCTTTTCTGCATTTTCAAAGTTTCTAGCATTAACCATTGAGTAATTGAACTACAGGCGTTTTCATGTGAAATTCGCCTAATCAGGTAAACCTCCATTAGGCATCTAAACAAAAAAAACGTGATTTTGGATTGACCAAATTTGGGGAGCCATGAGGGGCACAAGAGAGAATCATTTTGTCAGAGTTTCATTGAAATACACAAAGAAACCTAGTACCCCACAAGCTAAGAAACATGGAATTATTTCCAGTTGGCTAAAACGCTTTTCTGTGAGTTTGAAACTCTTTTGCTACCTAGTGATTTCAGCTTTGAGATACTTGAACCAGGAGAGAATCACAGTCTGCGCTTGTGAACTAAAGTGTTGTTCTGCGTTTTTAAAGTTCTAGCATTAACCATTAAAGAATTAAACTCAATCTCCCGGCGTTTTCAGGCATTTTCGCCTAAAAAAACAGGGTAAACATCCAATAGACTGTAAAACAAAACACCCTTGATGGTGGGATGACCCAAACGTGGGGAGCCTTGAGGGGCACATGAGAGAATCATTTTTTCAGAGTTTCATTGAAATACACAAAGAAACCTAGTGCCCAGAAGCTAAGAAACATGGAATTATTTCCAGTTCGCTAAAACGCTTTTCTGTGAGTTTGAAACTCTTTTGCTACCTATTGATTCAGCTTTGAGATACTTGAACCAGGAACAGAAGCACAGTGTGCTTTTGTGATCTGAAGTGACTTTTCTGCATTTTTCAAAGTTCTAGCATTAACCATTGAGGAATTAAACTAACAGGCGTTTTTCAGTGAAATTCGCCTAATCAGGGTAAAACATCCAATAGGCTCTAAACAAAAAAACCACTGATGGTGGATTGACCAAATTTGGGGAGCCATGAGGGGCACAAGAGAGATCATATCATTTTGTCAGAGTTTCATTGAAATACACAAAGAAAACCTAGTACCCACAAGCTAAGAAAAACATGGAATTATTTCCAGTTGGCTAAATCGCTTTTCTGTTGAGTTTGAATCTCTTTTGCTACCTAGTGATTCAGCTTTGAGATACTTGAACCAGGACAGAAGCACAGTGTGCTCTTGTGAACTAAGAGTGTTGTTCTGCATTTTTAAAGTTCTAGCATTAACCATTAATGAATTAAACATAACAGGCGTTTTTCAGGCATTTTCGCCTAATCAGGTGTAAAATCCAATAGACTGTAAACAAAAACACTTGATGGTGGGAGTGACCAAAATTGGGGGAGCCATGAGGGGCACAAGAGAGAATCATTTTTTCAGAGTTTCATTGAAATACACAAAGAAACCTAGTACCCACAAGCTAAGAAACATGGAAATGATTTCCCCCAGTGGCTAAAACCCTTTTCTGTTGAGTTTGAAACTCTTTTGCTTACCTAGTGATTCAGCTTTGAGATACTTGAACCAGGACAGAAGCACAGTGTGCTCTTGTGATATGAAGTGCTTTTCTGCAATTTTCAACAGTTCTAGCTTTAACATTGAGGAATTAAAATGCAGGCGTTTTTCAGTGAAATTCCGCCTAATCAGGGTAAACATTCAATAGGCTCTAAACAAAAAACCCGTGATGGTGGATTGACCAAGATTGGGGAGCCAATGAGGGGCACAAGAGAGAATCATTTTGTCATGAGTTTCATTTGAAATACACAAACGAAACCTAGTACCCACAAGCTAAGAAACATGGAATTATTTCCAGTTGCTAAAACGCTTTTTTCTGTGAGTTTGAAACTCTTTTGCTACCTAGTGATTCAGCTTTGAGATACTTGAACCAGGACAGAAGCACAGTGTGCTCTTGTGATTTCTGAAGTAGCTATTCTGCATTTTTAAAGTTCTAGCTTTAACCATTGAGGAATTAAACTACAGGCGTTTTCAGTGAAATTTGCCTAATCAGGGTAAACATCCAAAAGGCTCTAAACAAAAAACCCATGATGGTGGGATGACCAAATTTGGGGAGCCATGAGGGCACAAGAGAGAATCATTTTGTCAGAGTTTCATTGAAATACAACAAGAAAACCTAGTACCCAGAAGCTAAGTAACATGGAATTATTTCCAGTTGGCTAAAATCACTTTTCTGTGATTTTGAATCTCTTTTGCTTCCTAGTGATTCAGCTTTGAGATACTTGAACACAGGACAGAAGCACAGTGTGCTCTTGTGAACTAAGTGTGGTTTTGCATTTTTTAAAGTTCTAGCATTAACCATTTAAGAATTAAACGCAACAGGCCTTTTCAGGCATTTTTCGCCTAATCATGGGTAAACATCCAATAGACTGTAAACAAACCACCCTTGATGGTGGGATTGAACCAAACTTGGGGAGCCATGAGGGCACAAGAGAGAGCATCATTTTTCAGAGTTTCATTGAAATACACAAAGAAACCTAGTACCCACAAGCTAAGAAACATGGAATTATTTCCAGTTTGGCTAAAACGCTTTTCTGTGAGTTTGAAACTCATTTTGCTACCTAGTGATTCAGCTTTGAGATACTTGAACCCAGGAAAGAAGCACAGTGGTGCTCTTGTGATCTGAAGTGGGTTTTCTGAATTTTTCAAAGTTCTAGCATTAACCATTGAGGAATTAATTGAACTACAGGCGTTTTCAGTGAAATTCGCCTAATCAGGGTAAACATCCAATAAGCTCTAAACAAAAAACCACGTGATGGTGGATTGACCAATTTTGGGAGCCATGAGGGGCACATGAGAGAATCATTTTGTCAGAGTTTCATTGAAATACACAAAGAAACCTAGTACCCACAAGCTAAGAAACATGGAATTATTTCCAGTTGGCTAAATGCTTTTTCTGTGAGTTTGAAACTCTTTTGCTTACCTAGTGATTCAGCTTTGAGATACTTGAACCAGGAAAGAAGCAACAGTGTGCTTCTGTGATCTGAAGTGCTTTTCTGAATTTTCAAGTTCTAGCATTAACCATTGAGTAATTGAACTACAGGCGTTTTCAGTGAAATTCGCCTAATCAGGGTAAACATCCATTAGGCTCTAAAGAAAAAACACGTGATATTGGGATTGACCAAATTTGGGA
>JAKELJ010000083.1:70336-95545 GCA_025594165.1 Tamias sibiricus
ATTGGAGGTTTACCCCTGCATTATGGCGTATTTTCACTGACAAAAGCCTGTGTCGTTCAATTTCTCAATGGTTATTGCTATGATCTCTGAAATTTCTGATAAGCAATTCAGATACACTGAAGCACACTGTGGACTTCTTTCACCTTGGTTCATGGATCTAAATAGCTGAATATCACTAGGTAGCCAAAAGAGTTTTCTAACTCAACAGTATATGCGGTTGTTAGCCAACCTGGTATTATATTCAATGTTTCTTTAGCATTGTGGGCCAAATAGGTTTCACTTGTGTTTTTCAATGGAAACTATGAAAAAATGATGTCTCTCTTTGTGCCACCTCAATGGGCTTCCTCAAGTTTGGTCATCACACCATCAACGGGTGGTTTGTTCTACATGTCTTATTGGATGTATACCCAGATTAGGCGTATTTGACTGAAAAACGCCTGATGTGTTTTATATTTCTTAATATGGTTAGTTGCTAGAACTTTAAAAAACGCAGTTCAACACTTAGTTTTTTATACAATGATGCACTCAGTGATTCTCTCCGTGTTCATGTATTCTTCCAATGATGTTTCACATAGGTAGCAATATGAGTTTCAAATCACAGAATAGAGTTTTAGCCAAATGGAAATAATTCCATGTTTCTTAGCATGTGGGTACTACGTTTCTCTTGTGTACTTCAATGAAAACTCTGACATAAATTTTTCTCTGTTGTGCCCCTCATGGGCTCCCAATCGTTGGTCAATCCTACCATCACGGGTTTTTTGTTTAGAGGACCTATTGAATGTTTACCCTGATTAGGCGAATTTCACTGAAAAACGCCTGCATTTTAATTCCTCAAATGTTTAAAGCTAGAACGTTGTGAAAATGTGCAACAAAATCACTTACATATCACATAGAGCTCACTGTGCTTCTGTCCAAGTTGAAGTATCTAAAAGATTGAATCAATAGGTAGCAAATAAGTGTTTCAAACTCACAGAAAAGGGTTTTAGCCAACTGGAAAATAATTCCATGGTTTCTTAGCTTGTGGGTTACTAGGTTTTCTTTGTGTATTTCAATGAAACTCTGAAAAAAATGATTCTCTCTTGTGCCCCTCATGGGTCCCCAAGTTTGGTCATCCACCAATCAAGGGTGTTTTGTTTACAGTCTATTGGATTTTCCAATGATTAGGCGAAATTGCCTAAAAAGGCCTGTTGTTTATTTCTTAAAATGGTTAATGCTAGAACCTTTAATAAATGCCAAAACAAGCACTTTAGTTCTCAAGAGCACACTGTGCTTCTCTCCTGCGTTCAAGTATCTCAAAGCTGAATCACTAGGTAGCAAAAGAGATTCAAAACTCAAGAAAAGCGTTTTAGCCAACTGGAAATTAATTCCTTGTTTCTTAGCTTGTGGGTATTATGGTTTCTTTGTGTATTTCAATGAAACTCTGACTAACATGATTTCTCTTGTGTGCCGATTCATGGATCCACCCAAATTTGGTCTTTCCACATCACGTGTTTTTTGTTTAGAAGCCTATTGGTTTGTTTACCCATGATTAGGCGAATTTCAACTGAAAAGAGCTGTAGTTTAATTCCTCAATGGTTAATGCTAGAACTTTGAAAATGCAGAAAAAGCACTTCAGTTCACAAAGCACACTGTGCTTCTGTCCTGGTTCAAGTATCTCAAGCTGAATCACTAGGTAGCAAAAGAGTTTCAAACTCACAGAAAAAGCGTTTTAGACAACTGGAAATATTTCCATGTTTCATTAGCTTCTGGGAAACTAGGTTTCTTTGTGTATTTCAATGAAAACTCTGAAAAAATGATTCTCTCATGTGCCCCTCATGGGCTCCCACGTTTGGTCATTACACACATCAAGGGTGTTTTTGTTTACAGTCTATTGGATGTTTACCCTGATTAGGCGAAAATGCACCTGAAAACGCCGGTGAGTTTAATTCTTAAATGGTTAATGCTAGAACTTTGAAAACGCAGAACAACACTTTAGTTCACAAGCGACAGACTGTGATTCTCTCATGGTTCAAGTATCTCAAAGCTGAATCACTAGGTAGCAAAAGAGTTTCAACTCACAGAAAGCGTTTTAGCAAACTGGAAATAATTCCATGTTTCTTAGCTTGTGGGTACTAGGTTTCTTTGTGTATTTCAATGAAACTCTGACAGAATATGATTCTCTCTTGTGCCCATAATGGCTCCCCAATTTTTGGTCATTCATCCACCATCTCACGGGTTTTTTGTTTACAGCCTATTGGATGTTTACCCTGATTAGGCGAATTTCACTGAAAACGCCCTGTAGTTCAATTACTCAATGGTTAATGCTAGAACTTTGAAAATTGCAGAAAAAGCACTTCAGATCACAAGAGCATCACTGTGCTTCTTTCCTGGTTCAAGTATCTCAAAGCTGAATCACTAGGTAGCAAAAGAGTTTCAAACTCACAGAAAAGCGAGTTTAGCCAACTGGAAATTATTCCATGTATTTCTTAGCTTGTGGGTACTAGGTTTCTTTGTGTATTTCAATGAAACTCTGACAAAATGATTTCTCTCTTGTGCCCCTCATGGGCTCCCCCAAATTTGGTCATTCATCCAAAATCACGTGTTTTTTGTTTAGAGCCTATCTTGGATGTTTACCCTGATTAGGCGAATTTCAATGAAAACGCCTGTAGTTTATTACCTCAATGGTTAATGCTAGAACTTTGAAAATTCAGAATAAGCACTTCAGATCACAAGAAGCACACTGTGCTTCTTCCTGGTTCAAGTATCTCAAAGCTGAATCACTAGGTTAGCAAAAGAGTTTCAAACTCACAGAAAAGTCGTGTTCCCCCCCCCAACTGGAAATTATTCCATGTTTCTTACCCTTGTGGGTACTAGGTTTCTTTGTGTATTTCAATGAAACTCTGAAAAAATGATTCTCTCTTGTGCCCCCTCATGGCTCCCCAAGTTTGGTATCCCACCATCAAGGGTGGTTTGTTTACAGTCCTATTGGATGTTTACCTACTGATTAGGCGAAAATGCCTGAAAAGCATGTGAGTTTAATTCTTAAATGGTTAGTGCTAGAAAACTTTTAAACGAAAAATGCTCGGTAAACAACATGTGCTTCTGTCTTTAGTTCACTATGATGTTTAACGTGGAGCATTTGAGTTTCCACTGTTTTAGCTTCTGTTTCCTTGTGGGTTTTGGTTCAAGTATCTCAAACTCTGTCCCTGAATCATCATTGCTAGGTCATTCCTCAAGCGTGGTTTTGATTGTTAGTGACTTTTGGAAAAAGAGTTTCTTAAAAATCACAGAAAAGCGTTTAGCCAACTGGACTTTAACTTCCATGTTTCTTAGCTGAATCACTAGGGGTCAAACTACTAGAGAAGGTATTCTCGTTTATTGCTTACTGGTATTTCTTGAATCATTGAAACTCTGACAAAATGATTCTCTCATGTGCACTCATGGCTCCCCAAGCTTGGTCATCCCACCATTCACAGGGTTTTTTGTTTAGAGCTCTATTGGAATGTTTACCCTAGATTAGGCGAAAATGCCACTGATAACGCCTGTGAGTTTAATTCCTCAATGGTTAATGCTTAGAACTTTTGAAAATGCAGAACCCTATCAACACATTCATAGTTCACAAGAGCACCACTGTGCTTCCTGTCCTGGTTCAAGTATCTCAAAGCTGAATCTCTAGGTAGCATAAAGAGAGTTTCAAACTCACAGAAAAGCAGTTTTAGCACAACTGGAAATACTTCCATGTTTCTTAGCATTGTGGGTACTAGGTTTCTTTGTGTACTTCAATGAAACTCTGACAAAATGATTCTCTCTTGTGCCCCTCATGGCTCCCAATTCTTGGTCAATCCACCATCACGGGTTTTTTGCTTTTAGAGCCTATTGAATGTTTACCTGATTAGGCGAATTTCACTGAACAACGCCTGTGCTTTTTAATTCCTCATTTGTTTAATGCTAGAACGTTGAAAATGCACAAAAGCACTTCATATATCACTCAAGAGCACACTGTGCTTCTGTCCTGGTTCAAGTATCTCAAAGCTGAATCACTAGGTAGCAAAAGAGTTTCAAACTCACAGAAAAGGGTTTTAGCCAACTGGAAATACATTCCATGTTTCTTAGCTTGTGGGTACTAGGTTTCTTTGTGTATTTCAATGAAACTCTGAAAAAATGATTCTCTCTTGTGCCCCTCATGGCTCCCCAAATGTTTGGTCATCCACCATCAAGGGTGTTTTGTTTACAGTCTATTGGATGTTTACCCTGATATTAGGCGAAATTTCACTGAAAAGGCCTGTTTGTTTAATTACTCAAATGGTTAATGCTAGAACTTTGAAAATGCAGAAACAAGCCACTTCCAGATCACAAGAAGCACACTGTGCTTCTGTCCTGGTTCATGTATCTCAATAAAGCTGAATCACTAGGTAGCAAAAGAGTTTCAAATCTCACAGAAAAGCGTTTTAGCGAACTGGAAATAATTCCTTGTGTTTCATTAGATTCTGGGCACTAGGTTTCTTTGTGTATTTCAATGAAACTCTGAAGATAATGATTCTCTCTTGTGCCCTCAAGGCTCCCACGTTTTGGTCATCCCACCATCACCAAGGGGTGTTTTTGTTTACAGTCTATTGGATGTTTACCCTGATTAGGCGAAAAATGCCTTGAAAACGCAATGTGAGTTTATTTTACCTCATATGGTTAATGCTAGAACTTTTGTGAGTTTAATTCCTTCAAGTATCTCAATGATGTTTCACTAGGTAGCATAAGAATACTCTCTAGATAAGCGTTTTAGATCAACTGGGATAAATTCATATGCTTTATTTGCTTCTGGGCACTAGGTTTCTTTGAGTACTTCCATTGAAAATATGAAAAATTGATTCTTTTGTGCCACCCTATGGCTCCCAATCGTTTGGTCAATCCCCTCATCAAGGGTTGTTTATGTTTACTGTCTATTGGATGTTTTACCACTGATTAGGCCCATACATGCATGTTCAGCCAAGTGTTTTATTTGAATTGCATGGTTAATTGCCTCAGAACTTTAAAGCTTCGCAGTTGATACATGCACAATTTAGCTCTTCTCTGCACACTGCTGATTCTTCCAAGTAACAAGTATCTATAAAGCTGAATCACTAGGTAGCATAAGAGTTTCATAAACTCACATGAAAAGCGTTTTAGCACAACTGGAAAATAATTCATGCTTTTCTTAGCTTGTGGGTACTAGGTTTCTTTGTGTATTTCATCAATGAAACTCTGACAAATAATGATTCTCTCTTGTGCCCATCATGGCTCCCAAATTTGGTCAATCCAACATCACGTGTTTTTTGTTTAGATGCCTAATCTGGATGTTTACCATGATTAGGCGAATTTCACTGAAATATCGCCTGTAGTTTAATTCTCTATATGGTTAATGCTAGAACTTTGAAAAATGCTGAATAGCCACTTCAGATCACAGAGCACACTGTGCTTCTTTCCTGGTTCAAGTATCTCAAAGCTGAGAATCACTAGGTAGCAAAAGAGTTTCAAACTCACAGAAAAGCGTGTTATGCCAACTGGAATTAATTCCATGTTTCTTAGCTTGTGGGGTACTAGGTTTCTTTGTGTATTTCATTGAAACTCTGACAAAATTGATTACTCTCTTGTGCCCCTCATGGATCCACCAAAATTGGTCATGATCCAAAATCACGTGTTTTTTGTTTAGAGCCTACTTGGATGTTTTTACCCTGATTAGGGGCGAATTTCACTGAATAATGCCTGTAGTTCAATTACTCAATGGTTAATGCTAGAAACTTTGAAAATTCAGAAAAGCACTTCAGATCACAAGAAGCACACTGTGCTTCTTTCCTGGTTCAAGTATCTCAAAGCTGAATCACTAGGTTAGCAAAAAGAGTTTCAAACTCACAGAAAAGCGTGTTAGCCAACTGGAATAATTCCATGTTTCTTAGCTTGATGGGTACTAGGTTTCTTTGTGTATTTCAATGAAACTCTGAAAAAAAATGATTCTCTATTGTGCCCCTCATGGTCCTCCCCAAAGTTTGGTCATCCCACCATCATGGGTGGTTTGTTTACAGTCTATTGGATGTTTACCTGATTAGGCGAAAATGCCTGAAAAGGCCTGTGAGTTAATTCTTAAATGGTTATTGCTAGAAACTTTAAAAATGCAGAACAACACTTTAGTTCACAAGAGCACAATGTGCTTCTGTCCTGGTTCAAGTATCTCACTCAATGCTGAATCACTAGGTATAGCAAAAGAGTTTCAAAATCTCACAGAAAAGCGTTTTAGCCAACTGGAAATTAATTCCATTGTTACTTAGCTTGTGCACGGGTACTAGGTTTCTTTGTGTATTTCAATGAAACTCTGACAAAATGATTCTCTCTTGTGCCCCTCAATGGCTCCACCAAATTTGGTCATCCCACCTTCAAGGGTTTTTTGTTTAGAGCCTATTGGCATGTTTTACAACTGATTAGGGAAAATTTCACTGAAAAACGACTGTTGTTTAATTCGCTCAATGGTTAAAGCCTAGAAATTTGAAAATGCAGAAAATAGCACTTCAGATCACAAGAGCACACTGTGCTTCTGTCCTGTTCATGTATCGCTCATAAGCTGAATCACTAGGTAGCAAAAAGAGTTTCAAAAACTCACAGAAAGCGTTTTTTTTTTTATTTTTAGCCATACTGGAAATAATTCCTTGTTTCTTAGCTTGTGGGTACTAGGTTTCTTTGTGTACTTCAATGAAACTCTGACAAAATGATTCATCTACTTGTGTCCATCATGCCCCCTTTCCCTCCCTTTTTTCTCTTCTTTTTTGCTTTGTTCCCCAAATTCTTGTTGGTCAATCCAACCATCACGGTGTTTTTTGTTTAGAGCCTATTGGATGTTTACTATTAGACCATGATTAGCGAATTTCACTGATAACGCCTGTATTTAATTCCTCAATGTTGTTTAATTGCTAGAACGATGTAAATGCAGAAAAGCATACTTCACTTGGTTTCATTCTCAAGAGCACACTGTCCCCTTCATGTCCACCTGGTTCAAGTATCTCTGGAAATAGCTGAATCATGTTTAGGTTAGCAAAAGAGTTTCAAACTCACAGAAACTGTGAGTCCTGGTTTAGCAACTGGAAATAATTCCATGTTTCTCTAGCTTGTGGGGTACTAGGTTTCTTTGTGTATTTCAATGAAACTCTGAAAAAATGATTTCTCTCTGTGCCCCTCATGGCTCTCCCCAAGTTTGGTCATTCACACCATCAAGGGTGTTTTTGTTTACAGGTCTATTGGATGTTTACCCTTGATTAGGCGAAATTGCCTGAAAACGCCTGTTGTGAGTTTAATTCTTACAAATGGTTAATGCTAGAACTTTAAAAAATGCAGAAAAGCAAAGCTGACTCACTTGTTCACAAGAGCACACTGTGCTTAGCTGTAAGTTTATTTGGTTCAAGTATCTCAAAGCTGAATCACATAGGTAGCTATTGGAACAAAAGAGATGTAGTTTCAATTCTCACAGAAAAGCGTAATTTTTAACATGCAACTGGACTGGTTCTTGTTTCTCAATGAAATTCCATGTTTCATAGCTTCTGGGTACTAGGTTTCTTTGTGTATTTCTCATATGAAACTCTGATAAAAATGATTCTCTCTATGTGCCCCTCACAAGGTCTCCCACGTTTTGGTCATCCCACCATCAAGGGTGTTTTGTTTAGAGTTCTATTGGATGTTTACCTGATTAGGCGAATAATTGCACTGAAAACGCCTGTGAGTTTAATTCTTAAATGGTTTAATGCTAGAACTTTAAAAAAAATGCAGAAAAGCACATTTTAGTTCACAAGAGCACACTTGTGCTTCTGTCCCAGGTTCAAAGTATCTCAAAGCTGAATCACTAGGTAGCAAAAGAGTTTCAAACTCACAGAAAAGCGTTTTAGCACAACTGGAAATAATTCATGTTTCTTAGCTTGTGGGTCATTAGGTTTCTTTGTGTATTTCAATGAAACTCTGACAAAATTGATTCTCTCTTGTGCCCCTCATGGCTCCCAAATTTGGTCATATCCATAATCACTCGTGTTTTTTGTTTAGAGCCTATTGGATGTTTACCCTGATTAGGCGAATTTCAATGAAAACGCCTGTTAGTTTCAATTACTCAATGGTTAATGCTAGAACTTTGAAAATTCAGAAAAGCACTTCAGATCACAGAAGCACACTGTGCTTCTGTCCTGGTTCAAGTATCTCAAAGCTGAATACACTAGGTAGCAAAAAGAGTTTCAAAACTCACAGAAAAGCGTTTTTAGCAAATGGAAATAATTCCATGTTTCTTTAGCTTCTTGTGGGTACACTAGGTTTCTTTGTGGTGTATTTCAATGAAAACTCTGAAAAATGATTCTCTCTTGTGCCCCTCAGTGGCTCCCCAAGTTTTTGGTCATCCCACCCATCAGGGTTTTTTGTTTAGAGCAGTCTATTGGATGTTTAACCTGATTAGGCGAATTGCTCTGAAAACGCCTGTGAGTTTAATTCTTATTATGGGGGGTTAATGCTAGTAAATTTAACAATGCCAGAACAACACTTTAGATCACATAAGAGCACACTGTGCTTTTGTCCTGGTTCAAGTATCTCAAGCTGAATCACTAGGTAGCAAAAGAGTTTCAAAACTCACAGAAAAGCGTTTTAGCCAAACTGGAAAGTTAATTCCATGTTTCTTAGCTTCTGGGTACTAGGTTTCTTTGTGCTATTTCAAATGAAACTCTGTGCCCCTCAAAATGATTTTCTCCACACATCTTGTGCCCCTCATGGCTCCCCAAATTTGGTCATCCCACCATCACGGGTTTTTTGTTTAGAGCCTATTGGATGTTTTACCCTGATTAGGCTGTGGGTTAATTGGTTTCTTTGTTGTAATAATGTTCCCTGAAAAACGCCTGTGTAGTTAATTCCTTCAATGGTTAATTGGTTAATGCTAGAACTTTGAAAAATGCAGAATAACATTAGCACTTTAGTTCACTAAGAGCACACTGTGCTTCTCCTCCTGGTTCAAGTATCTCAAAGCTGAATCACTAGGTAGCAAAAGAGTTTCAAACTCACAGAAAAAAGCGTTTTAGCCAACTGGAAATACTTCCATGTTTCTTAGCAATTTGTGGTTTACTAGGTTTCTTTGTGTACTTCTATGATAACTCTGACAAATGTGATTCTCTCTTGTGCCTCTCATGCTCCCCCAATTACTTGGTCAATCCACCATCACGGGTTTTTTGTTTATGAAGCCTATTGGATGTTTACCCTGATTAGGCGAATTTCACTGAAAAAGCCTGCATGTTTAATTCCTCAATGGTTAAAGCTAGAACGTTGAAAATGCACAAAAGCACTTCATATCACAAGAGCACACTGTGCTTCTGTCCTGGTTCAAGTATCTCAAAGCTGAATCACTAGGTAGCAAAGAGTTTCAAACTCACAGAAAAGCGGTTTTAGACAACTGGAAATAATTCCATGTTTCTTAGCTTGTGGGTACTAGGTTTCTTTGTGTATTTCAATGAAACTCTGACAAAATGATTCTCTCTTGTGCCCCTCATGGCTCCCCAAGTTTGGTCATCCACCATCAAGGGTGTTTTTGTTTACAGTCTATTGGATGTTTACCCTGATTAGGCGAAATGCCTGAAAACGCCTGTGAGTTTAATTCTTAAATGGTTAATGCTAGAACTTTAAAAATGCAGAAAACACTTTAGTTCACAAGCGCAGACTGTGCTTCTGTTCATGGTTCAAGTATCTCAAAGCTGAATCACTAGGTAGCAAAAGAGTTTCAAACTCACAGAAAAGCGTTTTAGCCAATGGAAACTGGAAATTTATTCCATGTTTCTTAGTTGCTGGGTACTAGGTTTCTTTGTGTATTTCAAATGAAACTCTGACAAAATGATTCTCTCTTGTGCCCCTCATGGCTCCCAAATTTGGTCAATCCCAACATCACGTGTTTTTTCTTTAGAGCCTATTGGATGTTTACCTGATTAGGCGAATTTCACTGAAAACGCCTGTAGTTCAATTCCTCAATGGTTAATGCTAGAACTTTGAAAATGTCAGAAAAGCACTTCAGATCACAAGAAGCACACTGTGCTTCTGTCCTGGTTCAAGTATCTCAAGCTGTATCACTAGGTAGCAAAAGAGTTTCAAACTCACAGAAAAAGCGTTTTAGCCAACTGGAAATAATTTCCATGTTTCTTTGCTTGTGGGTACTAGGTTTCTTTGTGTATTTCAATGAAACTCTGACAAATGATTCTCTCTTGTGCCCCTCATGGCTCCCCAAATTTGGTCAATCCATATCAAGTGTTTTTTGTTTAGAAGTGCTATTGGATGTTTACCCTGATTAGGCGAATTTCCTGAAAACGCCTGTGTAGTTCAATTACTCAATGGTTAATGCTAGAACTTTGAAAATTCAGAAAAGCACTTCAGATCACAGAAGCACACTGTGCTTTCTTTCCTGGTTCAAGTATCTCAAAGCTGAATCACTAGGTAGCAATAAGAGTTTCAATCTCACAGAAAAGCGTGTTAGCCAAACTGGAAATACATTCCATGTTTCTTAGCTTGTGGGTACTAGGTTTCTTTGTGTATTTCAATGAAACTCTGACAAAAATTGATTCTCTCTTGTGCCCCTCATGGCTCCCCAAGTTTGGTCATCATCCCACACATCAAGGGTGTTTTGTTTACAGTCTATTGGATGTTTACCCTGATTAGGCGAAAATGCCTGAAAAGGGCCTGTTTGTTTAATTCTTAAATGGTTTAATGCTAGAACTTTAAAAATGCAAAACAACACTTTAGTTTCACAAGAGCACACTGTGCTTCTGTCCTTGGTTCAAGTATCTCAAAGCTGAATTCACTAGGTAGCAAAAGAGATTCAAAATCACAGAAAAGCGATTTTAGCCAACTGGAAATAATTCCATGTTTCTTAGCTTGTGGGTATTAGGTTTCTTTGTGTATTTCAATGAAACTCTGACAAAATGATTCTCTCTTGTGCCCCTCATGGCTCCCAAATTTGGTCTATCCACCATCACGTGTTTTTTGTTTTAGAGCCTATTGGAAATGTTTACCCTGATTAGGCGAATTTCACTGAAAACGCCTGTAGTTTAATTCCTCAATGGTTAATGCTAGAACTTTGAAAATGCAGGAAAAAGCATCTTCAGATCACAAAAGCACACTGTGCTTCTGTCCTGGTTCAAGTATCTCAAAGCTGAAATCTCTAGGTAGCAAAAGAGTTTCAAACTCACAGAAAAGGTTTTAGAGAACTGGAAATAATTACATGTTTCTTAGCTTCTGGGCACTAGGTTTCTTTGTGTATTTCAATGAAACTCTGAAAAAATGATTCTCTCATGTGCCCTCAAGGCTCCCCACGTTTGGTCATTCCCACCATCAAGGGTGTTTTGTTTTTAGAGTCTATTGGATGTTTACCCTGATTAGGCGAAAAAATGCCTGAAAACGCCGGTGAGTTTAATTCTTAAATGGTTAATGCTAGAACTTTAAAAACGCAGAACAACACTTTAGTTCACAAGAGCGCAGGACTGTGCTTCTGTCCTGGTTCAAGTATCTCAAAGCTGAATCAACTAGGTAGCAAAAGAGTTTCAAACTCACAGAAAAGGGTTTTAGCCAACTGGAAATTATTCCATGTTTTCTTAGCTTGTGGGTATTAGGTTTCTTTGTGTATTTCAATCAAAACTCTGACAAAATGATTCTCTCTTGTGCCCCTCATGGCTCCCCAAATTTGGTCAATCCACCATCACGTGTTTTGTGTTTAGAGCCTATTGGATGTTTACCCTGATTAGGCGAATTTCACTTAAAACGCCTGTAGTTTAATTCCTCAATGGTTAATGCTAGAACTTTGAAAATGCAGAAAAGCACTTCAGATCACAAAAGCACACTGTGTGCTTCTGTCCTGGTTCAAGTATCTCAAAGCTGAATCACTAGGTAGCAAAAGAGTTTCAAAAACTCACAGAAAAGCGTTTTAGAGAACTGGAAATAATTCCACGTTTCTTAGCTTCTGGGCACTAGCTTTCTTTGTGTATTTCAATGAAACTCTGAAAAAATGATTCTCTCATGTGCCCCTCCAGGCTCCCAAGTTTGGTCATCCCACCATCAAGGGTGTTTTGTTTACAGTCTATTGGATGTTTACCCTGATTAGGCCGAAAATGCCTGAAAACGCCTGTGAGTTTAATTCTTAAATGGTTAGTGCTAGAACTTTAAAAACGCAGAACAACACTTTAGTTCACAATGAGCACACAGTGCTTCTCTCCTGGTTTCAAGTATCTCAAAGCTGAATCACTAGGTAGCAAAAGAGTTTCAAACTCACAGAAAAGCGTTTTAGCCAACTGGAAAAATATTCCATGTTTCTTAGCTTGTGGGTACTAGGTTTTCTTTGTGTATTTCAATGAAAACTCTGACAAAATTGATTCTCTCTTGTGCCCCTCATGGCTCCCAAGTTTGGTCATCCACCATCAAGGGTTTTTTGTTTTAGAGCCTATTGGATGTTTACCCTGATTAGGCGAATTTCACTGAAAACGCCTGTTTGTTTAATTCTCAAATGTTTAATGCTAGAACTTTAAAAATGCAAAAAGCACTTTATATCACAAGAGCACACTGTGCTTCTGTCCTGGTTCAAGTATCTCAAAGCTGAATCACTCTAGGTAGCAAAAGAGTTTCAAAACTCACAGAAAAGGTTTTAGCCAACTGGAAATCATTCCATGTTTCTTAGCTTGTGGGTACTAGGTTTCTTTGTGTATTTCAATGAAACTCTGACAAAATGATTCTCTCTTGTGCCCCTCATGGCTCCCCAATTTGGTCTATCCACCATCAAGTGTTTTTGTTTATGTGCCTATTGGATGTTTACCCTGATTAGGCGATTTCACTGAAAACGCCTGTAGTTTAATTCCTCAATGGTTAATGCTAGAACTTTGAAAATGCAGTAAACATGCACTTCAGATCACAAAAGCACACTGTGCTCTCTGTCCTGGTTCAAGTATCTCAAAGCTGAATCACTAGGTAGCAAAAGAGTTTCAAACTCACAGAAAAGCGATTTAGCCAACTGGAAATAATTCCATGTTTCTTAGCTTCTGGGTACTAGGTTTCTTTGTGTATTTCAATGAAACTCTGAAAAATGATTCTCTCATGTGCCCCCTCATGGCTCCCCACGTTTGGTCTCATCCACCATCAATGGGTGTTTTTGTTTACAGTCTATTGGATGTTTACCCTGATTAGGCGAAAATGCCTGAAAACGCCTGTGAGTTTAATTCTTAAATGGTTAATGCTAGAACTTTAAAAACGCAGAAACAACACTTTAGTTCACAAGCGCAGACTGTGCTTCTGTCCTGGTTCAAGTATCTCAAAGCTGAATCACTAGGTAGCAAAAGAGTTTCAAAACTCACAGAAAAGCGTTTTAGCCAACTGGAAATAATTCCATGTTTATTAGCTTGTGGGTACTAGGTTTCTTTGTGTATTTCAATGAAACTCTGACAAAATGATTCTCTCTTGTGCCCCTCATGGCTCCCCAAATTTGGTCAATCCACCATCACGTGTTTTTTTGTTTAGAGCCTAATGGATGTTTACCTGATTAGGCGAATTTCACTGAAAAACGCCTGTAGTTCAATTACTCAATGGTTAATGCTAGAACTTTGAAAATGCAGATAAGCACTTCAGATCACAGAAGCACACTGTGCTTCTTTCCTGGTTCAAGTATCTCAAAGCTGAATCACTAGGTAGCAAAAGAGTTTCAAAACTCACAGAAAAGCGTTTTAGCCAAACTGGAAATAATTCCATGTTTCTTAGCTTGTGGGTACTAGGTTTCTTGTGTATTTCAATGAAACTCTGAAAAAATTGATTCTCTCTTGTGCCCCTCATGGCTCCCCAAAGTTTGGTCATCCACCATCAAGGGTGTGTTTTGTTTACAGTCTAATGGATGTTTACCCTGATTAGGCGAAAATGCCTGAAAAAACGCCTGTGAGTTTAATTCTTAAATGGTTAATGCTAGAACTTTAAAAATGCAGAACAACACTTTAGTTCACAAGAAGCACACTGTGCTTCTTTCCTGGTTCAAGTATCTCAAAGCTGAATCACTAGGTAGCAAAAGAGTTTCAAACTCACAGAAAAGCGTTTAGCCAAATGGAAATCATTCCATGTTTCTTAGCTTGTGGGTACTAGGTTTCTTTGTGTATTTCAATGAAACTCTGACAAAATGATTCTCTCTTGTGCCCCTCATGGCTCCCAAATTTGGTCATCCACCATCAAGGGGTTTTTGTTTAGAGCCTATTGGATTGTTTACCCTGATTAGGCGAAATTTCACTGAAAACGCCTGTAGTTTAATTCTCAATGGTTAATGCTAGAACTTTTAAAAATGCAAAATGAAAAGCACTTTAGTTCACAAGAGCACACTGTGCTTCTGTCCTGGTTCAAGTATCTCAAAGCTGAATCACTAGGTAGCAAAAGAGTTTCAAACTCACAGAAAAGGCGTTTTAGCCAACTGGAAAATAATTCCATGTTTCTTAGCTTGTGGGTACTAGGTTTCTTTGTGTATTTCAATGAAACTCTGAAAAAATGATTCTCTCTTGTGCCCCTCATGGCTCCCCAAATTTGGTCAATCCACCATCACGTGTTTTTTGTTTAGAGCCTATTGGATGTTTACCCTGATTAGGCGAAATTTCACTGAAAACGCCTGTAGTTTAATTACTCAATGGTTAATGCTAGAACTTTGAAAATGCAGAAAAGCACTTCAGATCACAAAAGAGCACACTGTGCTTCTGTCCTGGTTCAAGTATCTCAAAGCTGAATCACTAGGTAGCAAAAGAGTTTCAAACTCACAGAAAAGCGTTTTAGAGAACTGGAAATAATTCCACGTTTCTTAGCTTCTGGGCACTAGGTTTCTTTGTGTATTTCAATGAAACTCTGAAAAAATGATTCTCTCTTGTGCCCCTCCAGGCTCCCCAAGTTTTGGTCATCCACCATCAAGGGTTGTTTTGTTTACAGTCTATTGGATGTTTACCCAGATTAGGCGAAAATTGCCTGAAAACGCCTGTGAGTTTAATTCTTAAATGGTTAGTGCTAGAACTTTTAAAAACGCAGAACAACACTTTAGTTCACAAGAGCACACAGTGCTTCTCTCCTTGTTCAAGTATCTCAAAGCTGAATCACTAGGTAGCAAAAGAGTTTCAAACTCACAGAAAAGCGTTTTAGCCAACTGGAAATACTTCCATGTTTCTTAGCTTGTGGGTACTAGGTTTCTTTGTGTACTTCAATGAAACTCTGACAAAAATTATTCTCTCTTGTGCCCCTCATGGCTCCCCAATCTTGGTCAATCCACCATCACGGGTTTTTTGTTTAGAGCCTATTGAATGTTTACCCTGATTAGGCGAATTTCACTGAAAACGCCTGCATTTTAATTCCTCAATGTTTAAAGCTAGAACGTTGAAAATGCACAAAAGCACTTCATATCACAAGAGCACACTGTGCTTCTGTCCAAGTTCAAGTATCTCAAAGCTGAATCACTAGGTAGCAAAAGAGTTTCAAACTCACAGAAAAGGGTTTTAGCCAACTGGAAATCATTCCATGTTTCTTAGCTTGTGGGTACTAGGTTTCTTTGTGTATTTCAATGAAACTCTGAAAAAATGATTCTCTCTTGTGCCCTCATGGCTCCCCAAGTTTGGTCATCCCACCATCAAGGGTGTTTTGTTTACAGTCTATTGGATGTTTACCCTGATTAGGCGAAATTGCCTGAAAAAGGCCTGTTTGTTTAATTCTTAAATGGTTAATGCTAGAACTTTAAAAATGCAAAACAACACTTTAGTTCACAAGAGCACACTGTGCTCCTCTCCTGGTTCAAGTATCTCAAAGCTGAATCACTAGGTAGCAAAAGAGATTCAAAATCACAGAAAAGCGATTTAGCCAACTGGAAATAATTCCATGTTTCTTAGCTTGTGGGTATTAGGTTTCTTTGTGTATTTCAATGAAACTCTGACAAAATGATTCTCTCTTGTGCCGATCATGGCTCCCCAAATTTGGTCTATCCACCATCACGTGTTTTTTGTTTAGAGCCTATTGGATGTTTACCCTGATTAGGCGAATTTCACTGAAAACGCCTGTAGTTTAATTCCTCAATGGTTAATGCTAGAACTTTGAAAATGCAGAAAAAGCACTTCAGATCACAAAAGCACACTGTGCTTCTGTCCTGGTTCAAGTATCTCAAAGCTGAATCACTAGGTAGCAAAAGAGTTTCAAACTCACAGAAAAGCGTTTTAGAGAACTGGAAATAATTCCATGTTTCTTAGCTTCTGGGCACTAGGTTTCTTTGTGTATTTCAATGAAACTCTGAAAAAATGATTCTCTCATGTGCCCCTCAAGGCTCCCCACGTTTGGTCATCCCACCATCAAGGGTGTTTTGTTTACAGTCTATTGGATGTTTACCTGATTAGGCGAAAATGCCTGAAAACGCGGTGAGTTTAATTCTTAAATGGTTAATGCTAGAACTTTAAAAACGCAGAACAACACTTTAGTTCACAAGCGCAGACTGTGATTCTCTCCTGGTTCAAGTATCTCAAAGCTGAATCACTAGGTAGCAAAAGAGTTTCAAACTCACAGAAAAGCGTTTTAGCCAACTGGAAATAATTCCATGTTTCTTAGCTTGTGGGTACTAGGTTTCTTTGTGTATTTCAATGAAACTCTGACAAAATGATTCTCTCTTGTGCCCCTCATGGCTCCCCAAATTTGGTCAATCCAAAATCACGTGTTTTTTCTTTAGAGCCTAATGGATGTTTACCCTGATTAGGCGAATTTCACTGAAAACGCTGTAGTTCAATTACTCAATGGTTAATGCTAGAACTTTGAAAATTCAGAAAGCACTTCAGATCACAGAAGCACACTGTGCTTCTTTCCTGGTTCAAGTATCTCAAAGCTGAATCACTAGGTAGCAAAAGAGTTTCAAACTCACAGAAAAGCGTGGTTAGCCAACTGGAAATAATTCCATGTTTCTTAGCTTGTGGGTACTAGGTTTCTTTGTGTATTTCAATGAAACTCTGACAAAAATGATTCTCTCTTGTGCCCCTCATGGCTCCCCAAATTTGGTCAATCCAAAATCACGTGTTTTTTGTTTAGAGCCTAATGGATGTTTTCCCTGATTAGGCGAATTTCACTGAAAACGCCTGTAGTTCAATTACTCAATGGTTAATGCTAGAACTTTGAAAATTCAGAAAAGCACTTCAGATCACAGAAGCACACTGTGCTTCTTTCCTGGTTCAAGTATCTCAAAGCTGAATCACTAGGTAGCAAAAGAGTTTCAAACTCACAGAAAAGCGTGTTAGCCAACTGGAAATAATTCCATGTTTCTTAGCTTGTGGGTACTAGGTTTCTTTGTGTATTTCAATGAAACTCTGAAAAAATGATTCTCTCTTGTGCCCTCATGGCTCCCCAAGTTTGGTCATCCCACCATCAAGGGTGTTTTGTTTACAGTCTATTGGATGTTTACTCCTGATTAGGCGAAAATGCCTGAAAAGGCCTGTTTGTTTAATTCTTAAATGGTTAATGCTAGAACTTTAAAAATGGCAAAACAACACTTTAGTTCACAAGAGCACACTGTGCTCTGTCCTGGTTCAAGTATCTCAAAGCTGAATCACTAGGTAGCAAAAGAGATTCAAAATCACAGAAAAGCGATTTAGCCAACTGGAAATAATTCCATGTTTCTTAGCTTGTGGGTATTAGGTTTCTTTGTGTATTTCAATGAAACTCTGACAAAATGATTCTCTCTTGTGCCCTCATGGCTCCCCAAATTTGGTCTATCCACCATCACGTGTTTTTTGTTTAGAGACTATTGGATGTTTACCCTGATTAGGCGAATTTCACTGAAAACGCCTGTAGTTTAATTCCTCAATGGTTAATGCTAGAACTTTGAAAATGCAGAAAAGCACTTCAGATCACAAAAGCACACTGTGCTTCTGTCCTGGTTCAAGTATCTCAAAGCTGAATCACTAGGTAGCAAAAGAGTTTCAAACTCACAGAAAAGCGTTTTAGAGAACTGGAAAATAATTCCATGTTTCTTAGCTTCTGGGCACTAGGTTTCTTTGTGTATTTCAATGAAACTCTGAAAAAATGATTCTCTCATGTGCCCCTCAAGGCTCCCACGTTTGGTCATCCCACCATCAAGGGTGTTTTGTTTACAGTCTATTGGATGTTTACCCTGATTAGGCGAAAATGCCTGAAAAAGCCGGTGAGTTTAATTCTTAAATGGTTAATGCTAGAACTTTAAAAACGCAGAACAACACTTTAGTTCACAAGCGCAGACTGTGCTTCTGTCCTGGTTCAAGTATCTCAAAGCTGAATCACTAGGTAGCAAAAGAGTTTCAAACTCACAGAAAAGGGTTTTAGCCAACTGGAAATAATTCCATGTTTCTTAGCTTGTGGGTATTAGGTTTCTTTGTGTATTTCAATCAAACTCTGACAAAATGATTCTCTCTTGTGCCCCTCATGGCTCCCCAAATTTGGTCAATCCACCATCACGTGTTTTTGTGTTTAGAGCCTATTGGATGTTTACCCTGATTAGGCGAATTTCACTTAAAACGCCTGTAGTTTAATTCCTCAATGGTTAATGCTAGAACTTTGAAAATGCAGAAAAGCACTTCAGATCACAAAAGCACACTGTGCTTCTGTCCTGGTTCAAGTATCTCAAAGCTGAATCACTAGGTAGCAAAAGAGTTTCAAACTCACAGAAAAGCGTTTTAGAGAACTGGAAATAATTCCACGTTTCTTAGCTTCTGGGCACTAGCTTTCTTTGTGTATTTCAATGAAACTCTGAAAAAATGATTCTCTCATGTGCCCCTCCAGGCTCCCCAAGTTTGGTCATCCCACCATCAAGGGTGTTTTGTTTACAGTCTATTGGATGTTTACCCAGATTAGGCGAAAATGCCTGAAAACGCCTGTGAGTTTAATTCTTAAATGGTTAGTGCTAGAACTTTAAAAACGCAGAACAACACTTTAGTTCACAAGAGCACACACAGTGCTTCTCTCTCCTTGTTCAAGTATCTCAAAGCTGAATCACTAGGTAGCAAAAGAGTTTCAAACTCACAGAAAAGCGTTTTAGCCAACTGGAAATACTTCCATGTTTCTCTTAGCTTGTGGGTACTAGGTTTCTTTGTGTACTTCAATGAAACTCTGACAAAATTATTCTCTCTTGTGCCCCTCATGGCTCCCCAATCTTGGTCAATCCACCATCACGGGTTTTTTGTTTAGAGCCTATTGAATGTTTACCCTGATTAGGCGAATTTCACTGAAAACGCCTGCATTTTAATTCCTCATGTTTAAAGCTAGAACGTTGAAAATGCACAAAAAGCACTTCATATCACAAGAGCACACTGTGCTTCTTGTCCAAGTTCAAGTATCTCAAAGCTGAATCACTAGGTAGCAAAAGAGTTTCAAACTCACAGAAAAGGGTTTAGCCAACTGGAAATCATTCCATGTTTCTTAGCTTGTGGGTACTAGGTTTCTTTGTGTATTTCAATGAAACTCTGAAAAAATGATTCTCTCTTGTGCCCCTCATGGCTCCCCAAGTTTGGTCATCCCACCATCAAGGGTGTTTTGTTTACAGTCTATTGGATATTTACCCTGATTAGGCGAAATTGCCTGAAAGGCCTGTTTGTTTAATTCTTAAATGGTTAATGCTAGAACTTTAAAAATGCAAAACAACACTTTAGTTCACAAGAGCACACTGTGCTCCTCTCCTGGTTCAAGTATCTCAAAGCTGAATCACTAGGTAGCAAAAGAGATTCAAAATCACAGAAAAAGCGATTTAGCCAACTGGAAATAATTCCATGTTTCTTAGCTTGTGGGTATTAGGTTTCTTTGTGTATTTCAATGAAACTCTGACAAAATGATTCTCTCTTGTGCCGCTCATGGCTCCCCAAATTTGGTCTATCCACCATCACGTGTTTTTTGTTTTAGAGCCTATTGGATGTTTACCCTGATTAGGCGAATTTCACTGAAAACGCCTGTAGTTTAATTCCTCAATGGTTAATGCTAGAACTTTGAAAAATGCAGAAAAGCACTTCAGATCACAAAAGCACACTGTGCTTCTGTCCTGGTTCAAGTATCTCAAAGCTGAATCACTAGGTAGCAAAAGAGTTTCAAACTCACAGAAAAGCGTTTTAGAGAACTGGAAATAATTCCATGTTTCTTAGCTTCTGGGCACTAGGTTTCTTTGTGTATTTCAATGAAACTCTGAAAAAATGATTCTCTCATGTGCCCCTCAAGGCTCCCCACGTTTGGTCATCCCACCATCAAGGGTGTTTTGTTTACAGTCTATTGGATGTTTACCTGATTAGGCGAAAAATGCCTGAAAACGCCGGTGAGTTTAATTCTTAAATGGTTAATGCTAGAACTTTAAAAACGCCAGAACAACACTTTAGTTCACAAGCGCAGACTGTGATTCTCTCCTGGTTCAAGTATCTCAAAGCTGAATCACTAGGTAGCAAAAGAGTTTCAAACTCACAGAAAAGCGTTTTAGCCAACTGGAAATAATTCCATGTTTCTTAGCTTGTGGGTACTAGGTTTCTTTGTGTATTTCAATGAAACTCTGACAAAATGATTCTCTCTTGTGCCCTCATGGCTCCCCAAATTTGGTCAATCCAAAATCACGTGTTTTTTCTTTAGAGCCTAATGGATGTTTACCCTGATTAGGCGAATTTCACTGAAAACGCCTGTAGTTCAATTACTCAATGGTTAATGCTAGAACTTTGAAAAATTCAGAAAAGCACTTCAGATCACAAGAAGCACACTGTGCTTCTTTCCTGGTTCAAGTATCTCAAAGCTGAATCACTAGGTAGCAAAAGAGTTTCAAACTCACAGAAAAGCGTTGTTAGCCAACTGGAAATAATTCCATGTTTCTTAGCTTGTGGGTACTAGGTTTCTTTGTGTATTTCAATGAAACTCTGACAAAATGATTCTCTCTTGTGCCCCTCATGGCTCCCCAAATTTGGTCAATCCAAATCACGTGTTTTTTGTTTAGAGCCTAATGGAGGTTTTTACCCTGATTAGGCGAATTTCACTGAAAACGCCTGTAGTTCAATTACTCAATGGTTAATGCTAGAACTTTGAAAATTCAGAAAAGCACTTCAGATCACAGAAGCACACTGTGCTTCTTTCCTGGTTCAAGTATCTCAAAGCTGAATCACTAGGTAGCAAAAGAGTTTCAAACTCACAGAAAAGCGTGTTAGCCAACTGGAAATAATTCCATGTTTCTTAGCTTGTGGGTACTAGGTTTCTTTGTGTATTTCAATGAAAACTCTGAAAAAATGATTCTCTCTTGTGCCCCTCATGGCTCCCCAAGTTTGGTCAATCCCACCATCAAGGGTGGTTTTGTTTACAGTCTATTGGATGTTTACCCTGATTAGGCGAAAATGCCTGAAAAGGCCTGTTTGTTTAATTCTTAAATGGTTAATGCTAGAACTTTAAAAATGCAAAACAACACTTTAGTTCACAAGAGCACACTGTGCCCTGTCCTGGTTCAAGTATCTCAAAGCTGAATCACTAGGTAGCAAAAGAGATTCAAAAATCACAGAAAAGCGTTTTAGCCAACTGGAAATAATTCCATGTTTCTTAGCTTGTGGGTACTAGGTTTTCTTTGTGTATTTCAATGAAACTCTGACAAAATGATTCTCTCTTGTGCCCCTCATGGCTCCCCAAATTTGGTCTATCCACCATCACGTGTTTTTTGTTTAGAGCCTATTGGATGTTTACCCTGATTAGGCGAATTTCACTGAAAACGCCTGTATTTTAATTCCTCAATGGTTAATGCTAGAACTTTGAAAATGCAGAAAAGCACTTCAGATCACAAAAGCACACTGTGCTTCTGTCCTGGTTCAAGTATCTCAAAGCTGAATCACTAGGTAGCAAAAGAGTTTCAAACTCACAGAAATGCGTTTTAGGAGAATTGGAAATAATTCCCATGTTTCTTAGCTTCTGGGCACTAGGTTTCTTTGTGTATTTTCAATGAATACTCTGAAAAAATGATTCTCTCATGTGCCACTCAAGGCTCCCCACGTTTGGTCATCCCACCATCAAGGGTGTTTTGTTTACAGTCTCTATTGGATGTTTACCCTGATTAGGCGAAATGCCTGAAAAAGCCGGTGAGTTTAATTCATTAAATGGTTTAATGCTAGAACTTTAATAAACGCAGGAACAACACTTTAGTTCACAAGCGCAGACTGTGCTTCTGTCTGGTTCAAGTATCTCAAAGCTGAATCACTAGGTAGCAAAAGAGTTTCAAACTCACAGAAAAGGGTTTTTAGCCAACTGGAAATATTTCCATGTTTCTTAGCTTTGTGGGTATTAGGTTTCTTTGTGTATTTCAATGAAACTCTGACAAAATGATTCTCTCTCTTGTGCCCCTCATGGCTCCCCAAATTTGGTCAATCCACCATCACGTGTTTTTTGTTTAGAGCCTAATTGGATGTTTACCCTGATTAGGCGGAATTTCACTTAAAACGCCTGTATTTTAATTCCTCAATGGTTAATGCTAGAACTTTGAAAATGCAGAAAAGCACTTCAGATCACAAAAGCACACTGTGCTTCTGTCCTGGTTCAAGTATCTCAAAGCTGAATCACTAGGTAGCAAAAGAGTTTCAAACTCACAGAAAAGCGTTTTTTAGAGAACTGGAAATAATTCCACGTTTCTTAGCTTCTGGGCACTAAAGGCTTTCTTTGTGTATTTCAATGAAACTCTGAAAAAATGATTCTCTCATGTGCCCCTCAGGCTCCCCAAGTTTGGTCATCCACCATCAAGGGTGTTTTGTTTACAGTCTATTGGATGTTTACCCAGATTAGGCGAAAAAATGCCTGAAAACGCCTGTGAGTTTAATTCTTAAATGGTTATTTGTGCTAGAACTTTAAAAACGCCAGAACAACACTTTAGTTCACAAGAGCACACAGTGCTTCTCTCCTTGTTTCAAGTATCTCAAAGCTGAATCACTAGGTAGCAAAAGAGTTTCAAAACTCACAGAAAAGCAGTTTTAGCCAACTGGAAAATACTTCCATGTTTTCTTAGCTTGTGGGTACTCTAGGTTTCTTTGTGTACTTCAATGAAACTCTGACAAAATTATTCTTCTCTTGTGCCCTCATGGCTCCCCAATCTTGGTCAATCCACCATCACGGGTTTTTTGTTTAGAGCCTATTGAATGTTTACCCTGATTAGGCGAATTTTCACTGAAAACGCTGCTGCATTTTAATTCCTCAATGTTTAAGCTAGAACGTTGAAAATGCAGAAAAGCACTTCATATCACAAGAGCACACTGTGCTTCTGTCCAAGTTCAAGTATCTCAAAGCTGAATCACTAGGTAGCAAAAGAGTTTCAAAACTCACAGAAAAGGGTTTTAGCCAACTGGAAATCATTTCCATGTTTCTTAGCTTGTGGGGGTACTTAGGTTTCTTTGTGTATTTCAATGAAAAAACTCTGAAAAAATGATTCTCTCTTGTGTCCCCTCATGGCTCCCAAGTTTGGTCATCCACCATCAAGGGTGTTTTGTTTACAGTCTATTGGATGTTTACCCTGATTAGGCGAAATTGCCTGAAAAGGCCTGTTTGTTTAATTCTTAAATGGTTAATGCTAGAACTTTAAAAATGCACAAAACAACACTTTAGTTCACAAGAGCACACTGTGCTCCTCTCACTGGTTCAAAGTATCTCAAAGCTGAATCACTAGGTAGCAAAAGAGATTCAAAATCACAGAAAAGCGATTTAGCCAACTGGAAATAATTCCATGTTTCTTAGCTTGTGGGTATTAAGGTTTCTTTGTGTATTTCAATGAAACTCTGACAAATGATTCTCTCTTGTGCCGCCCTCATGGCTCCCCAAATTTGGTCTATCCACCATCACGTGTTTTTTGTTTAGAGCCTATTGGATGTTTACCCTGATTAGGCGAATTTCACTGAAAACGCTGTAGTTTAATTCCTCAATGGTTAATGCTAGAACTTTGAAAATGCAGAAAAGCACTTCAGATCACAAAAGCACACTGTGCTTCTGTCCTGGTTCAAGTATCTCAAAGCTGAATCACTAGGTAGCAAAAAGTGTTTCAAACTCACAGAAAAGCGTTTTAGAGAACTGGAAATAATTCCATGTTTCTTAGCTTCTGGGGCACTAGGTTTCTTTGTGTATTTCAATGAAACTCTGAAAATATGATTCTCTTATGTGCCCCTCACATGCTCCCCACGTTTGGTCATCCCACCATCAAGGGTGTTTTGTATTACAGTCTAATTGGATGTTTTACCCTGATTAGGCGGAAAATGCCTGAAAACGCCTGGTGAGTTTAATTCTTAAATGGTTAATGCTAGAACTTTAAAAACGCAGAACAACACTTTAGTTCACAAGCGCAGACTGTGATTCTCTCCTTGGTTCAAGTATCTCAAAGCTGAATCACTAGGTAGCAAAAGAGTTTCAAACTCACAGAAAAACGGCGTTTTAGCCAACTGGAAATATTTCCATGTTTCTCTTAGCTTGTGGGTACTAGGTTTCTTTGTGTATTTCAATGAAACTTGACAAAAATGATTCTCTCTTGTGCCCTCATGGCTCCCCAATTTGGTCAATCCAAAATCACGTGTTTTTTCTTTACAGCCTAATGGATGTTTACCCTGATTAGGCGAATTTCACTGAAAACGCCTGTAGTTCAATTACTCAATGGTTAATTGCTAGAACTTTGAAAATTCAGAAAAGCACTTCAGATCACAGAAGCACACTGTGCTTCTTTCCTGGTTCAAGTATCTCAAAGCTGAATCACTAGGTAGCAAAAGAGTTTTCAAACTCACAGGAAAAGCCGTGTTAGACAAACTGGAAATAATTCCATGCTTCTTAGCTTGTGGGGTACTAGGTTTCTTTGTGTATTTCAATGAAACTCTAGACAAAATGATGATTTCTCTCTGTGACCTCATGGCTCCCCAAATTTGGTCATCCAAAATCATGCGTGTTGTTTTGTTTAGAAGCGTAATGGAGGTTTACCCTGATTAGGCGAATTTCACTGAAAACGCCTGTAGGTTCAATTACATCAATGGTTAGTGCTAGAACTTGAAAATTCAGAAAAGCACTTCAGTCACATCAGAGCACACTGTGCTTTCTTTCCTGGTTCAAGTATCTCAAAGCTGAATCATTAGGTAGCAAAAGAGTTTCAAACTCACAGAAAAGCGTGTTAGCCAACTGGAAATAATTTACCATGTTTACTTACATTGTGGGTACTAGGTTTTCTTTGTGTTATTTCAATGCAACTCTGAAAAAAAAATG
>JAKELJ010000083.1:95645-124034 GCA_025594165.1 Tamias sibiricus
TTGAAACTCTTTTGCTACCTAGTGATTCAGCTTTTTAGATACTTCAACTTGGACAGAAGCACAGTGTGCTCTTGTGATATGAAGTGCTTTTGTGCATTTTCAACGTTCTAGCTTTAAACATTGAGGAATTAAAATGCAGGCGTTTTCAGTGAAATTCGCCTAATCAGGGTAAACATTCAATAGGCTCTAAACAAAAAAACCCGTGATGGTGGATTGACCAAGATTGGGGAGCCATGAGGGGCACAAGAGAGAATAATTTTGTCAGAGTTTCATTGAAGTACACAAAGAAACCTAGTACCCACAAGCTAAGAAACATGGAAGTTATTTCCAGTTGGCTAAAACGCTTTTCTGTGAGTTTGAAACTCTTTTGCTACCTAGTGATTCAGCTTTGAGATACTTGAACAAGGAGAGAAGCACTGTGTGCTCTTGTGAACTAAAGTGTTGTTCTGCGTTTTTAAAGTTCTAGCACTAACCATTTAAGAAATTAAACTCACAGGCGTTTTCAGGCATTTTCGCCTAATCTGGGTAAACATCCAATAGACTGTAAACAAAACACCCTTGATGGTGGGATGACCAAACTTGGGGAGCCTGGAGGGGCACATGAGATAATCATTTTTTCAGAGTTTCATTGAAATACACAAAGAAAGCTAGTGCCCAGAAGCTAAGAAACGTGGAATTATTTCCAGTTCTCTAAAACGCTTTTCTGTGAGTTTGAAACTCTTTTGCTACCTAGTGATTTCAGCTTTGAGATACTTGAACCAGGACAGAAGCACAGTGTGCTTTTGTGATCTGAAGTGCTTTTCTGCATTTTCAAAGTTCTAGCATTAACCATTGAGGAATTAAACTACAGGCGTTTTAAGTGAAATTCGCCTAATCAGGGTAAACATCCAATAGGTTCTAAACACAAAACACGTGATGGTGGATTGACCAAATTTGGGGAGTCATGAGGGGCACAAGAGAGAATCATTTTGTCAGAGTTTGATTGAAATACACAAAGAAACCTAATACCCACAAGCTAAGAAAACATGGAATTATTTCCAGTTGGCTAAAACCCTTTTCTGTGAGTTTGAAACTCTTTTGCTACCTAGTGATTCAGCTTTGAGATACTTGAACCAGGACAGAAGCACAGTCTGCGCTTGTGAACTAAAGTGTTGTTCTGCGTTTTTAAAGTTCTAGCATTAACCATTTAAGAAATTAAACTCACCGGCTTTTTCAGGCATTTTCGCCTAATCAGGGTAAACATCCAATAGACTGTAAACAAAACACACCTTGATGGTGGGATGACCAAACGTGGGGAGCCTTGAGGGGCACATGAGAGAATCATTATTTCAGAGTTTCATTGAAATACACAAAGAAACCTAGTTCCCAGAAGCTAAGAAACATGGAATTATTTCCAATTCTCTAAAACGCTTTTCTGTGAGTTTGAAACTCTTTTGCTACCTAGTGATTCAGCATTGAGATACTTGAACCAGGACAGAAGCACAGTGTGCTTTTGTGATCTGAAGTGCTTTTCTGCATTTTCAAAGTTCTAGCATTAACCATTGAGGAATTAAACTACAGGCGTTTTCAGTGAAATTCGCCTAATCAGGGTAAACATCCAATAGGCTCTAAACACAAAACACGTGATGGTGGATAGACCAAATTTGGGGAGCCATGAGGGGCACAAGAGAGAATCATTTTGTCAGAGTTTCATTGAAATACACAAAGAAACCTAATACCCACAAGCTAAGAAACATGGAATTATTTCCAGTTGGCTAAATCGCTTTTCTGTGATTTTGAATCTCTTTTGCTACCTAGTGATTCAGCTTTGAGATACTTGAACCAGGAAAGGAGCACAGTGTGCTCTTGTGAACTAAAGTGTTGTTTTGCATTTTTAAAGTTCTAGCATTAACCATTTAAGAATTAAACAAACAGGCCTTTTTCAGGCATTTTCGCCTACTCAGGGTAAACATCCAATAGACTGTAAACAAAACACACCCTTGATGGTGGGATGACCAAACTTAGGGAGCCATGAGGGGCACAAGAGAGAATCATTTTGTCAGAGTTTCATTGAAATACACAAAGAAACCTAGTACCCACAAGCTAAGAAACATGGAATTATTTCCAGTTGGCTACACGCTTTTCTGTGAGTTTGAAACTCTTTTGCTACCTAGTGATTCAGCTTTGAGATACTTGAACCAGGAAAGAAGCACAGTGTGCTTCTGTGATCTGAAGTGCTTTTCTGAATTTTCAAAGTTCTAGCATTAACCATTGAGTAATTGAACTACAGGCGTTTTCAGTGAAATTCGCCTAATCAGGGTAAACATCCAATAGACTGTAAACAAAACACCCTGATGGTGGGATGACCAAACGTGGGGAGCCTTGAGGGGCACATGAGAGAATCATTTTTTCAGAGTTTCATTGAAATACACAAAGAAACCTAGTGCCCAGAAGCTAAGAAACATGGAATTATTTCCAGTTCTCTAAAACGCTTTTCTGTGAGTTTGAAAAATCTTTTGCTACCTAGTGATTCAGCTTTGAGATACTTGAACCAGGACAGAAGCACAGTGTGCTTTTGTGATCTGAAGTGCTTTTCTGCATTTTCAAAGTTCTAGCATTAACCATTGAGGAATTAAACTACAGGCGTTTTCAGTGAAATTCGCCTAATCAGGGTAAACATCCAATAGGCTCTAAACAAAAAACACGTGATGGTGGGTAGACCAAATTTGGGGAGCCATGAGCGGCACAAGAGAGAATCATTTTGTCAGAGTTTCATTGAAATACACAAAGAAACCTAATACCCACAACCTAAGAAACATGGAATTATTTCCAGTTGGCTAAATCGCTTTTCTGTGATTTTGAATCTCTTTTGCTACCTAGTGATTCAGCTTTGAGATACTTGAACCAGGAAAGAAGCACAGTGTGCTTCTGTGATCTGAAGTGCTTTTCTGAATTTTCAAAGTTCTAGCATTAACCATTGAGTAATTTGAACTACAGGCGTTTTCAGTGAAATTTCGCCTAATCAGGGTAAACATCCATTAGGCTCTAAAGAAAAAAAACACGTGATTTTGGATTAACCAAATTTGGGGAGCCATGAGGGGCATAAGAGAGAATCATTTTTTCAGAGTTTCATTGAAATACACAAAGAAACCTAGTACCACACAAGCTAAGAAACATGGAATGATTTCCAGTTGGCTAAAACCCTTTTCTGTGAGTTTGAAAACTCTTTTGCTACCTAGTGATTCAGCTTTGAGATACTTGAACTTGGACAGAAGCACAGTGTGCTCTTGTGATATGAAGTGCTTTTGTGCATTTTCAACGTTCTAGCTTTAAACATTGAGGAATTAAAATGCAGGCGTTTTCAGTGAAATTCGCCTAATCAGGGTAAACATTCAATAGGCTCTAAAAAAAAAACCCGTGATGGTGGATTGACCAAGATTGGGGAGCCATGAGGGGCACAAGAGAGAATAATTTTGTCAGAGTTTCAATGAAGTACACAAAGAAACCTAGTACCCACATGCTAAGAAACATGGAAGTATTTCCAGTTGGCTAAAACGCTTTTCTGTGAGTTTTGAAACTCTTTTGCTACCTAGTGATTCAGCTTTGAGATACTTGAACAAGGAGAGAAGCACTGTGTGCTCTTGTGAACTAAAGTGTTGTTCTGCGTTTTTAAAGTTCTAGCACTAACCATTTAAGAATTAAACTCACAGGCGTTTTCAGGCATTTTCGCCTAATCTGGGTAAACATCCAATAGACTGTAAACAAACCACCCTTGATGGTGGGATGACCAAACTTGGGAAGCCATGAGGGGCACAAGAGAGAATCATTTTTTCAGAGTTTCATTGAAATACACAAAGAAAACCTAGTACCCACAAGGTAAGAAACATGGAATTATTTCCAGTTGGCTAACACGCTTTTCTGTGAGTTTGAAACTCTTTTGCTACCTAGTGATTCAGCTTTGAGATACTTGAACCAGGAAAGAAGCACAGTGTGCTTCTGTGATCTGAAGTGCTTTTCTGAATTTTCAAAGTTCTAGCATTAACCATTGAGTAATTGAACTACAGGCGTTTTCAGTGAAATTCGCCTAATCAGGGTAAACCTCCATTACGCTCTAAACAAAAAACGTGATTTTGGATTGACCAAATTTGGGGAGCCATGAGGGGCACAAGAGAGAATCATTTTGTCAGAGTTTCATTGAAATACACAAAGAAACCTAGTACCCACAAGCTAAGAAGCATGGAATTATTTCCAGTTGGCTAACACGCTTTTCTGTGAGTTTGAAACTCTTTTGCTACCTAGTGATTCAGCTTTGAGATACTTGAACCAGGAAGAAGCACAGTGTGCTTCTGTGATCTGAAGTGCTTTTCTGAATTTTCAAAGTTCTAGCATTAACCATTGAGTAATTGAACTACAGGCGTTTTCAGTGAAATTCGCCTAATCAGGGTAAACATCCATTAGGCTGTAAAGAAAAAACACGTGATTTTGGATTGACCAAATTTGGGGAGCCATGAGGGGCACAAGAGACAATCATTTTGTCAGAGTTTCATTGAAATACACAAAGAAACCTAGTACCCACAAGCTAAGAAACATGGAATTATTTCCAGTTGGCTAAAACGCTTTTCTGTGAGTTTGAAACTCTTTTGCTACCTAGTGATTCAGCTTTGAGATACTTGAACCAGGAGAGAATCACAGTCTGCGCTTGTGAACTAAAGTGTTGTTCTGCGTTTTTAAAGTTCTAGCATTAACCATTTAAGAATTAAACTCACCGGCGTTTTCAGGCATTTTCGCCTAATCAGGGTAAACATCCAATAGACTGTAAACAAAACACCCTTGATGGTGGGATGACCAAACGTGGGGAGATTGAGGGGCACATAAGAGAATCATTTTTCAGAGTTTCATTGAAATACACAAAGAAACCTAGTGCCCAGAAGCTAAGAAACATGGAATTATTTCCAGTTGTCTAAAACGCTTTTCTGTGAGTTTGAAACTCTTTTGCTACCTAGTGATTCAGCTTTGAGATACTTGAACCAGGACAGAAGCACAGTGTGCTTTTGTGATCTGAAGTGCTTTTCTGCATTTTCAAAGTTCTAGCATTAACCATTGAGGAATTAAACTACAGGCGTTTTCAGTGAAATTCGCCTAATCAGGGTAAACATCCAATAGGCTCTAAACAAAAAACACGTGATGGTGGATAGACCAAATTTGGGGAGCCATGAGCGGCACAAGAGAGAATCATTTTGTCAGAGTTTCATTGAAATACACAAAGAAACTTAATACCCACAAGCTAAGAAACATGGAATTATTTCCAGTTGGCTAAATCGCTTTTCTGTGATTTTGAATCTCTTTTGCTACCTAGTGATTCAGCTTTGAGATACTTGAACCAGGAGAGGAGCACAGTGTGCTCTTGTGAACTAAAGTGTTGTTTTGCATTTTTAAAGTTCTAGCATTAACCATTTAAGAATTAAACAAACAGGCCTTTTTAGGCAATTTCGCCTAATCAGGGTAAATATCCAATAGACTGTAAACAAAACACCCTTGATGGTGGGATGACCAAACTTGGGGACCCATGAGGGGCACAAGAGAGAATCATTTTTTCAGAGTTTTATTGAAATACACAAAGAAACCTAGTACCCACAAGCTAAGAAACATGGAATGATTTCCAGTTGGCTAAAACCCTTTTCTGTGAGTTTGAAACTCTTTTGCTACCTAGTGATTCAGCTTTTAGATACTTCAACTTGGACAGAAGCACAGTGTGCTCTTGTGATATGAAGTGCTTTTGTGCATTTTCAACGTTCTAGCTTTAAACATTGAGGAATTAAAATGCAGGCGTTTTCAGTGAAATTCGCCTAATCAGGGTAAACATTCAATAGGCTCTAAACAAAAAACCCGTGATGGTGGATTGACCAAGATTGGGGAGCCATGAGGGGCACAAGAGAGAATAATTTTGTCAGAGTTTCATTGAAGTACACAAAGAAACCTAGTACCCACAAGCTAAGAAACATGGAAGTATTTCCAGTTGGCTAAAACGCTTTTCTGTGAGTTTGAAACTCTTTTGCTACCTAGTGATTCAGCTTTGAGATACTTGAACAAGGAGAGAAGCACTGTGTGCTCTTGTGAACTAAAGTGTTGTTTCTGCGTTTTTAAAGTTCTAGCACTAACCATTTAAGAATTAAACTCACAGGCGTTTTCAGGCATTTTCGCCTAATCTGGGTAAACATCCAATAGACTGTAAACAAAACACCCTTGATGGTGGGATGACCAAACTTGGGGAGCCTGGAGGGGCACATGAGATAATCATTTTTTCAGAGTTTCATTGAAATACACAAAGAAAGCTAGTGCCCAGAAGCTAAGAAACGTGGAATTATTTCCAGTTCTCTAAAACGCTTTTCTGTGAGTTTGAAACTCTTTTGCTACCTAGTGATTCAGCTTTGAGATACTTGAACCAGGACAGAAGCACAGTGTGCTTTTGTGATCTGAAGTGCTTTTCTGAATTTTCAAAGTTCTAAGCATTAACCATTGAGTAATTGAACTACAGGCGTTTTCAGTGAAATTCGCCTAATCAGGGTAAACATCCATTAGGCTGTAAAGAAAAACACACGTGATTTTGGATTGACCAAATTGGGGAGCCTTGAGGGGCACATGAGAGAATCATTATTTCAGAGTTTCATTGAAATACACAAAGAAACCTAATACCCACAAGCTAAGAAACATGGAATTATTTCCAGTTGGCTAAATCGCTTTTCTGTGATTTTGAATCTCTTTTGCTACCTAGTGATTCAGCTTTGAGATACTTGAACCAGGAAAGGAGCACAGTGTGCTCTTGTGAACTAAAGTGTTGTTTTGCATTTTTAAAGTTCTAGCATTAACCATTTAAGAATTAAACAAACAGGCCTTTTCAGGCATTTTCGCCTACTCAGGGTAAACATCCAATAGACTGTAAACAAAACACCCTTGATGGTGGGATGACCAAACTTAGGGAGCCATGAGGGGCACAAGAGAGAATCATTTTGTCAGAGTTTCATTGAAATACACAAAGAAACCTAGTACCCACAAGCTAAGAAACATGGAATTATTTCCAGTTGGCTAACACGCTTTTCTGTGAGTTTGAAACTCTTGCTACCTAGTGATTCAGCTTTGAGATACTTGAACCAGGAAAGAAGCACAGTGTGCTTCTGTGATCTGAAGTGCTTTTCTGAATTTTCAAAGTTCTAGCATTAACCATTGAGTAATTGAACTACAGGCGTTTTCAGTGAAATTCGCCTAATCAGGGTAAACATCCAATAGACTGTAAACAAAAACCCTTGATGGTGGGATGACCAAACGTGGGGAGCCTTGAGGGGCACATGAGAGAATCATTTTTTCAGAGTTTCATTGAAATACACAAAGAAACCTAGTGCCCAGAAGCTAAGAAACATGGAATTATTTCCAGTTCTCTAAAACGCTTTTCTGTGAGTTTGAAAAACTCTTTTGCTACCTAGTGATTCAGCTTTGAGATACTTGAACCAGGACAGAAGCACAGTGTGCTTTTGTGATCTGAAGTGCTTTTCTGCATTTTTCAAAGTTCTAGCATTAACCATTGAGGAATTAAACTACAGGCGTTTTCAGTGAAATTCGCCTAATCAGGGTAAACATCCAATAGGCTCTAAACAAAAAACACGTGATGGTGGATAGACCAAATTTGGGGAGCCATGAGCGGCACAAGAGAGAATCATTTTTTCAGAGTTTCATTGAAATACACAAAGAAACCTAATACCCACAACCTAAGAAACATGGAATTATTTCCAGTTGGCTAAATCGCTTTTCTGTGATTTTGAATCTCTTTTGCTACCTAGTGATTCAGCTTTGAGATACTTGAACCAGGAAAGAAGCACAGTGTGCTTCTGTGATCTGAAGTGCTTTTCTGAATTTTCAAAGTTCTAGCATTAACCATTGAGTAATTGAACTACAGGCGTTTTCAGTGAAATTCGCCTAATCAGGGTAAACATCCATTAGGCTCTAAAGAAAAAACACGTGATTTTGGATTAACCAAATTTGGGGAGCCATGAGGGGCATAAGAGAGAATCATTTTTTCAGAGTTTCATTGAAATACACAAAGAAACCTAGTACCCACAAGCTAAGAAACATGGAATGATTTCCAGTTGGCTAAAACCCTTTTCTGTGAGTTTGAAACTCTTTTGCTACCTAGTGATTCAGCTTTGAGATACTTGAACTTGGACAGAAGCACAGTGTGCTCTTGTGATATGAAGTGCTTTTGTGCATTTTCAACGTTCTAGCTTTAAACATTGAGGAATTAAAATGCAGGCGTTTTCAGTGAAATTCGCCTAATCAGGGTAAACATTCAATAGGCTCTAAACAAAAAACCCGTGATGGTGGATTGACCAAGATTGGGGAGCCATGAGGGGCACAAGAGAGAATAATTTTGTCAGAGTTTCAATGAAGTACACAAAGAAACCTAGTACCCACATGCTAAGAAACATGGAAGTATTTCCAGTTGGCTAAAACGCTTTTCTGTGAGTTTGAAACTCTTTTGCTACCTAGTGATTCAGCTTTGAGATACTTGAACAAGGAGAGAAGCACTGTGTGCTCTTGTGAACTAAAGTGTTGTTCTGCGTTTTTAAAGTTCTAGCACTAACCATTTAAGAATTAAACTCACAGGCGTTTTCAGGCATTTTCGCCTAATCTGGGTAAACATCCCAATAGACTGTAAACAAAACACCCTTGATGGTGGGATGACCAAACTTGGGGAGCCTGGAGGGGCACATGAGAGAGAATCATTTTTTCAGAGTTTCATTGAAATACACAAAGAAAGCTAGTGCCCAGAAGCTAAGAAACGTGGAATTATTTCCAGTTCTCTAAAACGCTTTTCTGTGAGTTTGAAACTCTTTTGCTACCTAGTGATTCAGCTTTGAGATACTTGAACCAGGACAGAAGCACAGTGTGCTTTTGTGATCTGAAGTGCTTTTCTGCATTTTCAAAGTTCTAGCATTAACCATTGAGGAATTAAACTACAGGCGTTTTAAGTGAAATTCGCCTAATCAGGGTAAACATCCAATAGGCTCTAAACACAAAACATGTGATGGTGGATTGACCAAATTTGGGGAGCCATGAGGGGCACAAGAGAGAATCATTTTGTCAGAGTTTGATTGAAATACACAAAGAAACCTAATACCCAAAAGCTAAGAAACATGGAATTATTTCCAGTTGGCTAAAACCCTTTTCTGTGAGTTTGAAACTCTTTTGCTACCTAGTGATTCAGCTTTGAGATACTTCAACCAGGACAGAAGCACAGTCTGTGCTTGTGAACTAAAGTGTTGTTCTGCGTTTTTAAAGTTCTAGCATTAACCATTTAAGAATTAAACTCACCGGCGTTTTCAGGCATTTTCGCCTTATCAGGGTAAACATCCAATAGACTGTAAAATAAACACCCTTGATGGTGGGATGACCAAACTTGGGGAGGCTTGAGGGGCACATGAGAGAATCATTTTTTCAGAGTTTCATTGAAATACACAAAGAAACCTAGTGCCCAGAAGCTAAGAAACATGGAATTATTTCCAGTTTGCTAAAACGCTTTTCTGTGAGTTTGAAACTCTTTTGCTACCTAGAGATTCAACTTTGAGATACTTGAACCAGGACAGAAGAACAGTGTGCTCTTCTGATCTGAAATGCTTTTCTGCATTTTCTAAGTTCTAGCATTAACCATTGAGGAATTAAACTACAGGCGTTTTCAGTGAAATTCGCCTAATCAGGGTAAACATCCAATAGGCTCTAAACAAAAAAACTCGTGATGGTGGATTGACCAAATTTGGGAGCCATGAGGGGCACAAGAGAGAATCATTTTTTCAGAGTTTCATTGAAATACACAAAGAAACCTAATACCCACAAGCTAAGAAACATGGAATTATTTCCAGTTGGCTAAAATGCTCTTTTGTGAGTTTGAAACTCTTTTGCTACCTAGAGATTCAACTTTGAGATACTTGAACCAGGGCAGAAGAACAGTGTGCTCTTCTGATCTGAAATGCTTTTCTGCATTTTCAAAGTTCTAGTATTAACCATTGAGGAATTAAACTACAGGCGTTTTCAGTGAAATTCGCCTAATCAGGGTAAACATCCAATAGGCTCTAAACAAAAAACTCGTGATGGTGGATTGACCAAATTTGGGGAGCCATGAGGGGCACAAGAGAGAATCATTTTGTCAGAGTTTCATTGAAATACACTAAGAAACCTAGTACCCAGAAGCTAAGAAACATGGAATTATTTCCAGTTGGCTAAATCGCTTTTCTGTGAGTTTGAAACTCTTTTGCTACCTAGTGATTCAGCTTTGAGATACTTGAACCAGGAGAGAAGCACAGTGTGCTCTTGTGAACTAAAGTGTTGTTCTGCGTTTTTAAAGTTCTAGCATTAACCATTGAGGAATTAAACTCACAGGCTTTTTCGGGCATTTTCGCCTAATCAGGGTAAACATCCAATAGACTGTAAACAAAACACCCTTGATGGTGGGATTGCCAAACTTGGGGAACCTTGAGGGGCACATGAGAGAATCATTTTTTCAGAGTTTCATTGAAATACACAAAGAAAGCTAGTGCCCAGAAGCTAAGAAAATTAGAATTATTTCCAGTTCGCTAAAACGCTTTTCTGTGAGTTTGAAAATCTTTTGCTACCTAGTGATTCAGATTTGAGATACTTGAACCAGGACAGAAGCACAGTGTGCTTTTGTGATCTGAAGTGCTTTTCTGCATTTTCAAAGTTCTAGCATTAACCATTGAGGAATTAAACTACAGGCGTTTTCAGTGAAATTCGCCTAATCAGGGTAAACATCCAATAGGCTCTAAAACAAAAAACCCGTGATGTTGGGATGACCAAATTTGGGGAGCCATGACGGGCACAAGAGAGAATCATTTTGTCAGACTTTCATTGAAATACACTAAGAAACCTAGTACCCAGAAGCTAAGAAACATGGAATTATTTCCAGTTGGCTAAATCGCTTTTCTGTGAGTTTGAAACTCTTTTGCTACCTAGTGATTCAGCTTTGAGATTCTTGAACCATAACAGAAGCACAGTGTGCTCTTGTGAACCAAAGTGTTGTTCTGCGTTTTTAAAATTCTAGCATTAACCATTTAAGAATTAAACTCACAGGCGTTTTCAGGCATTTTCGCCTTATCAGGGTAAACATCCAATAGACTGTAAAATAAACACCCTTGATGGTGGGATGACCAAACTTGGGGAGGCTTGAGGGGCACATGAGAGAATCATTTTTTCAGAGTTTCATTGAAATACACAAAGAAACCTAGTGCCCAGAAGCTAAGAAACATGGAATTATTTCCAGTTTGCTAAAACGCTTTTCTGTGAGTTTGAAACTCTTTTGCTACCTAGAGATTCAACTTTGAGATACTTGAACCAGGACAGAAGAACAGTGTGCTCTTCTGATCTGAAATGCTTTTCTGCATTTTCTAATTTCTAGCATTAACCATTGAGGAATTAAACTACAGGCGTTTTCAGTGAAATTCGCCTAATCAGGGTAAACATCCAATAGGCTCTAAAACAAAAAACTCGTGATGGTGGATTGACCAAATTTGGGGAGCCATGAGGGGCACAAGAGAGAATCATTTTGTCAGAGTTTCATTGAAATACACAAAGAAACCTAATACCCACAAGCTAAGAAACATGGAATTATTTCCAGTTGGCTAAAATGCTCTTTTGTGAGTTTGAAAATCTTTTGCTACCTAGAGATTCAACTTTGAGATACTTGAACCAGGGCAGAAGAACAGTGTGCTCTTCTGATCTGAAATGCTTTTCTGCATTTTTAAAGTTCTAGATTTAACCATTGAGGAATTAAACTACAGGCGTTTTCAGTGAAATTCGCCTAATCAGGGTAAACATCCAATAGGCTCTAAACAAAAAACCCGTGATGTTGGGATGACCAAATTTGGGGAGCCATGAGGGGCACAAGAGAGAATCATTTTGACAGAGTTTCATTGAAATACACTAAGAAACCTAGTACCCAGAAGCTAAGAAACATGGAATTATTTCCAGTTGCCTAAATCACTTTTCTGTGAGTTTGAAACTCTTTTGCTACCTAGTGATTCAGCTTTGAGATACTTGAACCATAACAAAAGCACAGTGTGCTCTTGTGAACCAAAGTGTTGTTCTGCGTTTTTAAAATTCTAGCATTAACCATTTAAGAATTAAACTCACAGGCGTTTTCAGGCATTTTCGCCTATCAGGGTAAACATCCAATAGACTGTAAAATAAACACCCTTGATGGTGGGATGACCAAACTTGGAGAGGCTTGAGGGGCACATGAGAGAATCATTTTTTCAGAGTTTCATTGAAATACACAAAGAAAGCTAGTGCCCAGAAGCTAAGAAACATGGAATTATTTCCAGTTTGCTAAAACGCTTTTCTGTGAGTTTGAAACTCTTTTGCTACCTAGAGATTCAACTTTGAGATACTTGAACCAGGACAGAAGCACAGTGTGCTTTTGTGATCTGAAGTGCTTTTCTGCATTTTCAAAGTTCTAGCATTAACCATTGAGGAATTAAACTACAGGGGTTTTCAGTGAAATTTGCCTAATCAGGGTAAACATCCAATAGGCTCTAAAAACAAAACACGTGATGGTGGATTGACCAAATTTGGGGAGCCATGAGGGGCACAAGAGAGAATCATTTTGTCAGAGTTTCATTGAAATACAAAAAGAAACCTAGTACCCACAAGCTAAGAAACATGGAATTATTTCCAGTTGTCTAAATCGCTTTTCTGTAAGTTTGAAACTCTTTTGCTACCTAGAGATTCAACTTTGAGATACTTGAACCAGGGCAGAAGAACAGTGTGCTCTTCTGATCTGAAATGCTTTTCTGCATTTTTAAAGTTCTAGATTTAACCATTGAGGAATTAAACTACAGGCGTTTTCAGTGAAATTCGCCTAATCAGGGTAAACATCCAATAGGCTCTAAACAAAAAACCCGTGATGTTGGGATGACCAAATTTGGGGAGCCATGAGGGGCACAAGAGAGAATCATTTTGTCAGAGTTTCATTGAAATACACTAAGAAACCTAGTACCCAGAAGCTAAGAAACATGGAATTATTTCCAGTTGGCTAAATCGCTTTTCTGTGAGTTTGAAACTCTTTTGCTACCTAGTGATTCAGCTTTTAGATTCTTGAACCATAACAGAAGCACAGTGTGCTCTTGTGAACCAAAGTGTTGTTCTGCGTTTTTAAAATTCTAGCATTAACCATTTAAGAATTAAACTCACAGGCGTTTTCAGGCATTTTCGCCTATCAGGGTAAACATCCAATAGACTGTAAAATAAACACCCTTGATGGTGGGATGACCAAACTTGGGGAGGCTTGAGGGGCACATGAGAGAATCATTTTTTCAGAGTTTCATTGAAATACACAAAGAAAGCTAGTGCCCAGAAGCTAAGAAACATGGAATTATTTCCAGTTTGCTAAAACGCTTTTCTGTGAGTTTGAAACTCTTTTTGCTACCTAGAGATTCAACTTTGAGATACTTGAACCAGGACAGAAGAACAGTGTGCTCTTCTGATCTGAAATGCTTTTCTGCATTTTCTAAGTTCTAGCATTAACCATTGAGGAATTAAACTACAGGCGTTTTCAGTGAAATTCGCCTAATCAGGGTAAACATCCAATAGGCTCTAAACAAAAAACCGTGATGGTGGATTGACCAAATTTGGGGAGCCATGAGGGGCACAAGAAAGAATCCTTTTGTCAGAGTTTCATTGAAATACACAAAGAAACCTAATACCCACAAGCTAAGAAACATGGAATTATTTCCAGTTGGCTAAAACGCTTTTCTGTGAGTTTGAAACTCTTTTGCTACCTAGTGATTCAGCTTTGAGATACTTGAACCAGGAGAGAAGCACAGTGTGCTCTTGTGAACTAAAGTGTTGTTCTGCGTTTTTAAAGTTCTAGCATTAACCATTGAGGAATTAAACTACAGGCGTTTTCAGTGAAATTCGCCTAATCAGGGTAAACATCCAATAGACTGTAAACAAAACACCCTTGATGGTGGGATGACCAAACTTGGGGAGCCTTGAGGGGCACATGAGAGAATCATTTCTTCATAGTTTCAGTGAAATACACAAAGAAACCTAGTACCCAGAAGCTAAGAAACATGGAATTATTTCCAGTTGGCTAAATCGCTTTTCTGTGAGTTTGAAACTCTTTTGCTACCTAGTGATTCAGCTTTGAGATTCTTGAACCATAACAGAAGCACAGTGTGCTCTTGTGAACCAAAGTGTTGTTCTGCGTTTTTAAAAATCTAGCATTAACCATTTAAGAATTAAACTCACAGGCGTTTTCAGGCATTTTCGCCTTATCAGGGTAAACATCCAATAGACCTGTAAAATAAACACCCTTGATGGTGGGATGACCAAACTTGGGGAGCCTTGAGGGGCACATGAGAGAATCATTTTTTCAGAGTTTCATTGAAATACACAAAGAAAGCTAGTGCCCAGAAGCTAAGAAACATGGAATTATTTCCAGTTTGCTAAAACGCTTTTCTGTGAGTTTGAAACTCTTTTGCTACCTAGAGATTCAACTTTGAGATACTTGAACCAGGACAGAAGAACAGTGTGCTCTTCTGATCGAAATGCTTTTCTGCATTTTCTAAGTTCTAGCATTAACCATTGAGGAATTAAACTACAGGCGTTTTCAGTGAAATTCGCCTAATCAGGGTAAACATCCAATAGGCTCTAAACAAAAAACTCGTGATGGTGGATTGACCAAATTTGGGGAGCCATGAGGGGCACAAGAAAGAATCCTTTTGTCAGAGTTTCATTGAAATACACAAAGAAACCTAATACCCACAAGCTAAGAAACATGGAATTATTTCCAGTTGGCTAAAACGCTTTTCTGTGAGTTTGAAACTCTTTTGCTACCTAGTGATTCAGCTTTGAGATACTTGAACCAGGAGAGAAGCACAGTGTGCTCTTGTGAACTAAAGTGTTGTTCTGCGTTTTTAAAGTTCTAGCATTAACCATTGAGGAATTAAACTACAGGCGTTTTCAGTGAAATTCGCCTAATCAGGGTAAACATCCAATAGACTGTAAACAAAACACCCTTGATGGTGGGATGACCAAACTTGGGGAGCCTTGAGGGGCACATGAGAGAATCATTTCTTCATAGTTTCAGTGAAATACACAAAGAAACCTAGTACCCAGAAGCTAAGAAACATGGAATTATTTCAAGTTGGCTAAAATCGCTTTTCTGTGAGTTTGATACTCTTTTGCTACCTAGTGATTCAGCTTTGAGATACTTGAACCAGGACAGAAGAACAGTGTGCTCTTCTGATCTGAAATGCTTTTCTGCATTTTCTAAGTTCTAGCATTAACCATTGAGGAATTAAACTACAGGCGTTTTCAGTGAAATTCGCCTAATCAGGGTAAACATCCAATAGGCTCTAAACAAAAAACTCGTGATGGTGGATTGACCAAATTTGGGGAGCCATGAGGGGCACAAGAAAGAATCCTTTTGTCAGAGTTTCATTGAAATACACAAAGAAACCTAATACCCACAAGCTAAGAAACATGGAATTATTTCCAGTTGGCTAAAACGCTTTTCTGTGAGTTTGAAACTCTTTTGCTACCTAGTGATTCAGCTTTGAGATACTTGAACCAGGAGAGAAGCACAGTGTGCTCTTGTGAACTAAAGTGTTGTTCTGCGTTTTTAAAGTTCTAGCATTAACCATTGAGGAATTAAACTACAGGCGTTTTCAGTGAAATTCGCCTAATCAGGGTAAACATCCAATAGGCTCTAAACAAAAAACACGCGATGGTGGATTGACCAAATTTGGGGAGCCATGAGGGGCAGAAGAGAGAATCATTTTGTCAGAGTTTCATTGAAATACACAAAGAAACCTAGTACCCACAAGCTAAGAAACATGGAATTATTTCCAGTTGGCTAAAATGCTTTTCTGTGAGTTTGAAACTCTTTTGCTACCTAGTGATTCAGCTTTGAGATACTTGAACCAGGAGAGAATCACAGTGTGCTCTTGTGAACTAAAGTGTTTTTCTATGTTTTTAAATTTCTAGCATTAACCATTTAAGAATTAAACTCACAGGCGTTTTCAGGCATTTTCGCCTAATCAGGGGAAACATCCAATAGACTGTAAACAAAAACCCTTGATGGTGGGATGACCAAACTTGGGGAGCCTTGAGGGGCACATGAGAGAATCATTTCTTCAGAGTTTCATTGAAATACACAAAGAAACCTAGTGCCCAGATGCTAAGAAACATGGAATGCTTTCTAGTTCCCTAAACGCTTTTCTGTGAGTTTGAAACTCTTTTGCTACCTAGAGATTCAGCTTTGAGATACTTGAACCAGGAGAGAAGCACAGTGTGCTCTTGTGAACTAAAGTGTTGTTCTGCGTTTTTAAATTTCTAGCATTAACCATTTAAGAATTAAACTCACAGGCGTTTTCAGGCATTTTCGCCTATTAAGGGTAAACATCCAATAGACTGTAAACAAAACACCCTTGATGGTGGGATGACCAAACTTGGGGAGCCTTGAGGGGCACATGAGAGAATCATTTCTTCAGAGTTTCATTGAAATACACAAAGAAACCTAGTGCCCAGATGCTAAGAAACATGGAATGCTTTCTAGTTCCCCTAAACGCTTTTCTGTGAGTTTGAAACTCTTTTGCTACCTAGAGATTCAGCTTTGAGATACTTGAACCACGAGAGAAGCACAGTGTGCTCTTGTGAACTAAAGTGTTGTTCTGCGTTTTTAAATTTCTAGCATTAACCATTTAAGAATTAAACTCACAGGCGTTTTTCAGGCATTTTCGCCTATTAAGGGTAAACATCCAATAGACTGTAAAAAAAAAACACCCTTGATGGTGGGATGACCAAACTTGGGGAGCCTTGAGGGCACATGAGAGAATCATTTTTTTCAGAATTTCATTGAAATACACAAAAAAACCTAGTGCCCAGAAGCTAAGAAACATGGAATTATGTCCTGTTCGCTAAAACGCTTTTCTTTGAGTTTGAAACTCTTTTGCTACCTAGTCATTCAACTTTGAGATACTTGAACCAGGACAGAAGCACAGTGTGCTTTTGTGATCTGAAGTGCTTTTCTGCATTTTCAAAGTTCTTGCATTAACCATTGAGGAATTAAACTACAGGGGTTTTCAGTGAAATTCGCCTAATCAGGGTAAACATCCAATAGGCTCTAAACACAAAACACGTGATGGTGGATTGACCAAATTTGGGGAGCCATGAGGGGCACATGAGAGAATCATTTTGTCAGAGTTTCATTGAAATACAAAAAGAAACCTAGTACCCACAAGCTAAGAAACATGGAATTATTTTGCCAGTTGTCTAAATCGCTTTTCTGTGAGTTTGAAACTCTTTTGCTACCTAGAGATTCAGCTGTGAGATACTTGAACCAGGAGAGAAGCACAGTGTGCTCTTGTGATCTGAAGTGGTTTTCTGCATTTTCAAAGTTCTAGCATTAACCATTGAGGAATTAAACTACAGGCGTTTTCAGTGAAATTCGCCTAATCAGGGAAAACATTCAATAGGCTCTAAAGAAAAAACCCGTGATGGTGGATTGACCAAATTTGGGGACCCATGAGGGGCACAAGAGAGAATCATTTTGTCAGAGTTTCATTGAAATATACACAGAAACCTAGTACCCACAAACTAAGAAACATGGAATTATTTCCAGTTGGCTAACACGCTTTTCTGTGAGTTTGAAACTCTTTTGCTTCCTAGTGATTCAGCTTTGAGATACTTGAACCATAACAGAAGCACAGTGTGCGCTTGTGAACTAAAGTGTTGTTCTGCGTTTTTAAAGTTCTAGCATTAACCATTTAAGAATTAAACTCACAGGCGTTTTCAGGCATTTTCGCCTAATCAGGGTAAACATCCAATAGACTGTAAAAAAAAACACCCTTGATGGTGGGATGACCAAACTTGGGGAGTCTTGAGGGGCACATGAGAGAATCATTTTTTCAGAGTTTCATTGAAATACACAAAGAAACCTAGTGCCCAGAACCTAAGAAACATGGAATTATTTCCAGTTCGCTAAAACGCTTTTCTTTGAGTTTGAAACTCTTTTGCTACCTAGTGATTCAGCTTAGAGATACTTGAACCAGGACAGAAGCAAAGTGTGCTTTTGTGATCTGAAGTGCTTTTCTGCATTTTCAAAGTTCTAGCATTAACCATTGAGGAATTAAACTACAGGAGTTTTCAGTGAAATTGGCCTAATCAGGGTAAATATCCAATAGGCTCTAAACAAAAAACACGTGATGGTGGATTGACCAAATTTGGGGAGCCATGAGGGGCACAAGAAAGAATCCTTTTGTCAGAGTTTCATTGAAATACACAAAGAAACCTAATACCCACAAGCTAAGAAACATGGAATTATTTCCAGTTGGTTAAAACGCTTTTCTGTGAGTTTGAAACTCTTTTGCTACCTAGTGATTCAGCTTTGAGATACTTGAACCAGGAGAGAAGCACAGTGTGCTCTTGTGATCTGAAGTGGTTTTCTGCATTTTCAAAGTTCTAGCATTAACCATTGAGGAATTAAACTACAGGCGTTTTCAGTGAAATTCGCCTAATCAGGGTAAACATTCAATAGGCTCTAAAGGAAAAACCCGTGATGGTGGGATTGACCAAATTTGGGGAGCCATGAGGGGCACAAGAGGGAATCATTTTGTCAGAGTTTCATTGAAATATACACAGACACCTAGTACCCACAAGCTATGAAACCTGGAATTATTTCCAGTTGGCTAAAACGCTTTTCTGTTAGTTTGAAACTCTTTTGCTACCTAGTGATTCAGCTTTGAGATACTTGAACCAGGAGAGAATCACAGTGTGCTCTTGTGAACTAAAGTGTTGTTCTGCGTTTTTAAAGTTCTAGCATTAACCATTTAAGAATTAAACTCACAGGCGTTTTCAGGCATTTTCGCCTAATCAGGGTAAACATCCAATAGACTGTAAACAAAACACCCTTGATGGTGGGATGACCAAACTTGGGGAGCCTTGAGGGGCACATGAGAGAATCATTTTTTCAGAGTTTCATTGACATACACAAAGAAACCTAGTTCCCAGAAGCTAAGAAACATGGAATGATTTCTAGTTCGCTAAAACGCTTTTCTGTGAGTTTGAAACTCTTTTGTTACCTAGTGATTCAGCTTTGAGATACTTGAACCAGGACAGAAGCACAGTGTGCTCTTGTGATATGAAGTGCTTTTCTTCATTTTCAAAGTTCTAGCTTTAACCATTGAGGAATTAAACTACAGGCGTTTTCAGTGAAATTCGCCTAATCAGGGTAAATATCCAATAGGCTCTAAACAAAAAACCCGTGATGGTGGATGACCAAATTTGGGGAGACATGAGGGGCACAAGAGAGAATCATTTTCTCAGAGTTTCATTGAAATACAGAAAGAAACCTAGTACCCACAAGCTAAGAAACATGGAATTATTTCCAGTTGGCTAAAACGCTTTTCTGTGAGTTTGAAACTCTTTTGCTACCTAGTGATTCAGCCTTGAGATACTTGAACCAGGAGAGAAGCATAGTGTGCTCTTGTGAACTGAAGTGTTGTTCTGCATTTTTAAAGTTCTAGCATTAACCATTTAAGAATTAAACTCACAGGCGTTTTCAGGCATTTTCGCCTAATCAGGGTAAACATCCAATAGACTGTGAACAAATCACCCTTGATGGTGGGATGACCAAACTTGGGGAGCCTTGAGGGGCACATAAGAGAATCATTTTGTCACAGTTTCATTGAAATACTCAAAGAAACCTCGTTCCCAAGAGCTAAGATACAGACAATTATTTCTAGTTCGCTAAATTGCTTTTCTGTAAGTTTGTAACTGTTTTGCTATGAAGCGATTCAGTTTTGAGATATGTGAACGAGGACAGAAGCACATGTGCTCTTGTGAACTAAAATGCTGTTCTGCATTTTCAAAGTTCTAGCATTAACCATTTAGGAATTAAACTAACAGGAGTTTTCAGGCAAATTCGCCTAATCAGGGTAAATATCCATATGTCTCTAAACAAATCACAAGTGATGGTTGGATGACCAAACTTTGGGAGTCAACGGGGTCACTATGAGAGAATCATTTTATCAGAGTTTCATTGAAATACACAAAGAAATCTCGTGCCCAGGAGCTAAGAAAGAGGCCATTATTTCCAGTTCACTAAAACGCTTTACTGTGAGTTTAAAACTGTTTTGCTACAAAGCGATTCAGCTTGGAGATACTTGAACCAGGAGAGAAGCACATGTGCTCTTGTGATCTGAAGTGCTTTTCTGCATTTTCAAAGTTGTAGAATTATCCATTGAGGAATTAAACTGATAGGCGTTCTCTGGAATTTTCGCCAAATCAGGGTAAATATCCAATAGACTGTAAACAAAACACCTGTGATGGTTTGATGACCAAACGTGGGGAGCCATGTGGGGAACATGAGAGAATCATTTTATCAGAGTTTCATTGAAATACACAAAGAAACCTCCTGCCCAGGAGCAAAGAATCAAGCAATTCTTTCCAGTTCGCTAAAACGCTTTTTTGTTCCTTTGAAATCTTTTGCTACCTAGTGATTCAGCTTTGAGGTACTTGAACCAGGAGAGAAGCACAGTGTGCTCTTGTGATCTGGAGTGTTTTTCTGCGTTTTCAAAGTTCTAGCATTAACCATTGAGGAATTAAACTAACAGGCGTTTTCAGTCAAATTTGCCTAATCAGGGTAAACATCCAATAGGCTCTATACAAAAAACACGTGATGGTGGGATGACCAAACTGGGGAGCCATGAGGGACACATGAGAGAATCATTTTTTCAGAGATTCATTGAAATACACAAAGAAACCTAGTGCCCAGAAGCTAAGAAACATGGAATTATTTCCAGTTCGCTAAAACGCTTTTCTGTGAGTTTGAAACTCTTTTGCTATGAAGTGATTCAGCTTTGAGATACTTGAACCAGGAGAGAAGCACAGTGTGCTCTTGTGATCTGAAGTGCTCTTCTGCGTTTTCAAAGTTCTTGCATTAACCATTGAAGAACTAAACTAACAGGCGTTTTCTGTCAAATTCGCCTAATCAGGGTAAATACCCAATAGGCTCTAAATAAAATACATGTGATGGTGGGATGACCAAACTTGGGTAGCCATGAGGGGCCCATGAGAGAATCATTTTTTCAGAGTTTCATTGAAATACACAAAGAAACCTAGTGCCCAGAAGCTAAGAAAGAGGCAATTATTTATTGTTCGCTAAAACGCTTATCAGTGAATTTGAAACTCTTTTGCTACCTAGTGATTCAGCTTTGAGATACTTGACCCAGGAGAGAAGCACAGTGTGCTCTTGTGAACTAAAGTGTTGTTCTGCGTTTTTAAAGTTCTAGCATTAACCATTTAAGAATTAAACTCACAGTCGTTTTCAGGGATTTTCGCCTAATCCGAGTAAACATCCAATAGACTGTAAAAAAAGCACCCTTGATGGTGGGATGGCCAAACTTGGGGAGCCTTGAGGGGCACATGAGAGAATCATTTTTTCAGAGTTTCATTGAAATACACAAAGAAACCTAGTGCCCAGAAGCTAAGAAACATGGAATTATTTCCAGTTCGCTAAAACGCTTTTCTGTGAGTTTGAAACTCTTTTGTTACCTAGTGATTCAGCTTTGAGATACTTGAACCAGGAAAGAAGCACAGTGTGCTCTTGTGATCTGAAGTGCTTTTCTGCATTTTCAAAGTTCTAGCATTAACCATTGAGGAATTAAACTAACAGGCGTTTTCAGTGAAATTCGCCTAATCAGGGTAAACATCCAATAAGCTCTAAACAAAAAACACGTCATGTGGGATGCCCAAACGTGGGGAGCCATGAGGAGCACATGAGAGAATCATTTTTTCAGAGTTTCATTGAAATACACAAAGAAACCTAGTGCCCAGAAGCTAAGAAACATGGAATTATTTCCAGTTCGCTAAAACGCTTTTCTGTGAGTTGAAACTCTTTTGCTACCTAATGATTCACCTTTGAGATACTTGAACCAGGAGAGAAGCACAGTGTCCTCTTGTGAAATAAAGTGCTTTCCTGCGTTTTCAAAGTCGTATCATCAACAATTTAGAAATTAAACTAACACGCGTTTTTCAGGCAAATTTGACTAATCAGGATAAACATCCAATAGACTGTAAACAAAACACCCGTGATGGTGGGATGATCAATCTTGGGGAGCCATGAGGGGCACATGAGAGAATCATTTTATCAGAGTATCATTGAAATACAGAAAGAAACCTCATGCCCAAGAGCTAAGAAACTGGCAATTATTTCTAGTTTGCAAAATTGCTTTTCTGTGAGTTTGAAACTGTTTTGCTACAAAGCGTTTCAGCTTTGAGATATGTGAACCATGACAGAAGCACAGTGTGCTCTTGTGAACTAAAGAGCTGTTCTGTGTTTTCAAAGTTCTAGCATTAACCATTTAGGAATTAAACTAACAGGCGTTTTCAGGCAAATTCGCCTAATCAGGGTAAAAATCCATATGGCTCTTACAAAGCACCCGTAATGGTGGGATGACCAAACTTTGGGAGCCAAGGGGGTCACATGAAACATTTTATCAGTGTTTTATTGAAATACGCAAAGAATCCTAGTTCACAAGAGCTTCGAAACAGGCAATTATTTCCAGTTCGCTAAAACGCTTTTCTGTTAGTTTGAAACTGTTTTCCTACCAAGCGATTCAGCTTGGAGATACGTGAACCAGGACAGAAGCACAGTGTGCTCTTGTGAACTTACATGCTTTCCTGTGTTTTCAAAGTTCTAATATAAACCATTGAGGAATTATACTAACAGGCGTTTTCAAGCAAATTCGCCTAATCAGGGTAAATATCTATAAAGCTTTAAACAAAGCACCCATAATGGTGGGATGACCAAACTTGGGGTGCCATGAGGGGCTCATGAGAGAATTATTTAACCAGGGTTTTATTGAAATATACACAGAAACCTCGTGCCCAAGAGCTAGGGAACATGCAACTATTTCTTCGTTGCTAGAACGCTTTTTCTGTGAGTTTTAATCTTTTGCAATCCCAAGCAATACTGCTTCGAGCTACTTGAACCAGGCCTGAAGCAGATTGTCCTGTTATGAAAGAAACAATTTTCCTTAGTTTTCAAAGTGGTAGCCTAAACCATTGTAGAGTTGGAATAACAGATGTTTTCTGTCAAATTCGCCTAATCAGGGTCAACATCCAAGAAGATGTAGACAAAACATCTGTGATGCTGAGATGACCTAATTTGGGCAGCCATGAGGAGCTCATGTGAGAATCATTTAATCAGAGTTTCATTGAAATACACAAACAAACCTCGAGCCCAGGAGCTAAGAAACAGGGAATTATTTCAGGTTCGCTAAAACGCATTTCTGTGAGTTTGAAACTGTTTTGCTAACAAGCAATTCAGCTTTGAGATACTTGAACCAGGAGAGAAGCACAGTGTGCTCTTGTGAACTAAAGTGTTGTTCTGCGTTTTTAAAGTTCTAGCATTAACCATTTAAGAATTAAACTCACAGGCGTTTTCAGGCATTTTCGCCAAATCAGGGTAAACATCCAATAGACTGTAAAAAAACACCCTTGATGGTGGGATGACCAAACTTGGGGAGTCTTGAGGGGCACATGAGAGAATCATTTTTTCAGAGTTTCATTGAAATACACAAAGAAACCTAGTGCCCAGAAGCTAAGAAACATGGAATTATTTCCAGTTCGCTAAAAACGCTTTTTTTGAGTTTGAAACTCTTTTTGCTACCTAGTGATTCAGCTTTGAGATACTTGAACCAGGACAGAAGCAAAGTGTGCTTTTGTGATCTGAAGTGCTTTTCTGCATTTTCAAAGTTCTAGCATTAACCATTGAGGAATTAAACTACAGGAGTTTTCAGTGAAATTGGCCTAATCAGGGTAAATATCCAATAGGCTCTAAACAAAAAACACGTGATGGTGGATTGACCAAATGAGGTTTGGGGAGCCATGAGGGGCACAAGAAAGAATCCTTTTGTCAGAGTTTCATTGAAATACACAAAGAAACCTAATACCCACAAGCTAAGAAACATGGAATTATTTCCAGTTGGTTAAAACGCTTTTCTGTGAGTTTGAAAACTCTTTTTGCTACCTAGTGATTCAGCTTTGAGATACTTGAACCAGGAGAGAAGCACAGTGTGCTCTTGTGATCTGAAGTGGTTTTCTGCATTTTCAAAGTTCTAGCATTAACCATTGAGGAATTAAACTACAGGCGTTTTCAGTGAAATTCGCCTAATCAGGGTAAACATTCAATAGGCTCTAAAGGAAAAACCCGTGATGGTGGATTGACCAAATTGGGGAGCCATGAGGGGCACAAGAGGGAATCATTTTGTCAGAGTTTCATTGAAATATACACAGACACCTAGTACCCACAAGCTAAGAAACCTGGAATTATTTCCAGTTGGCTAAAACGCTTTTCTGTTAGTTTGAAACTCTTTTGCTACCTAGTGATTCAGCTTTGAGATACTTGAACCAGGAGAGAATCACAGTGTGCTCTTGTGAACTAAAGTGTTGTTCTGCGTTTTTAAAGTTCTAGCATTAACCATTTAAGAATTAAACTCACAGGCGTTTTCAGGCATTTTCGCCTAATCAGGGTAAACATCCAATAGACTGTAAACAAAACACCCTTGATGGTGGGATGACCAAACTTGGGGAGCCTTGAGGGGCACATGAGAGAATCATTTTTTCAGAGTTTCATTGACATACACAAAGAAAACCTAGTGCCCAGAAGCTAAGAAACATGGAATTATTTCTAGTTCGCTAAAACGCTTTTCTGTGAGTTTGAAACTCTTTTGTTACCTAGTGATTCAGCTTTGAGATACTTGAACCAGGACAGAAGCACAGTGTGCTCTTGTGATATGAAGTGCTTTTCTGCATTTTCAAAGTTCTAGCATTAACCATTGAGGAATTAAACTACAGGCGTTTTCAGTGAAATTCGCCTAATCAGGGTAAATATCCAATAGGCTCTAAACAAAAAACCCGTGATGGTGGGATGACCAAATTTGGGGAGCCATGAGGGGCACAAGAGAAGAATCATTTTCTCAGAGTTTCATTGAAATACAGAAAGAAACCTAGTACCCACAAGCTAAGAAACATGGAATTATTTCCAGTTGGCTAAAACGCTTTTCTGTGAGTTTGAAACTCTTTTGCTACCTAGTGATTCAGCCTTGAGATACTTGAACCAGGAGAGAAGCATAGTGTGCTCTTGTGAACTGAAGTGTTGTTCTGCATTTTCAAAGTTCTAGCATTAACCATTTAAGAATTAAACTACAGGCGTTTTCAGTGCATTTTCGCCTAATCAGGGTAAACATTCAATAGGCTCTGAAGGAAATCACCCTTGATGGTGGATGACCAAACTTGGGGAGCCTTGAGGGGCACATAAGGGAATCATTTTGTCACAGTTTCATTGAAATACTCAAAGAAACCTCGTTCCCAAGAGCTAAGAAACCAGACAATTATTTCTAGTTCGCTAAATTGCTTTTCTGTAAGTTTGTAAACTGTTTTGCTATGAAGCGATTCAGTTTTGAGATATGTGAACGAGGACAGAAGCACATGTGCTCTTGTGAACTAAAATGCTGTTCTGCATTTTCAAAGTTCTAGCATTAACCATTTAGGAATTAAACTAACAGGAGTTTTCAGGCAAATTCGCCTAATCAGGGTAAATACATCCATATGTCTGTAAACAAATCACCCTTGATGGTGGATGACCAAACTTTGGGAGTCAAGGGGTCACTATGAGAGAATCATTTTATCAGAGTTTCATTGAAATACACAAAGAAACCTCGTGCCCAGGAGCTAAGAAAAGAGGCCATTATTTCCAGTTCACTAAAACGCTTTTCTGTGAGTTTGAAACTGTTTTGCTACAAAGCGATTCAGCTTTGAGATACTTGAACCAGGAGAGAAGCACATGTGCTCTTGTGATCTGAAGTGCTTTTCTGCATTTTCAAAGTTGTAGAATTATCCATTGAGGAATTAAACTGATAGGCGTTCTCTGGAATTTTCGCCTAATCAGGGTAAATATCCAATAGGCTGTAAAACAAAAAACACCTGTGATGGTTTGATGACCAAACGTTGGGGAGCCATGAGGGGAACATGAGAGAATCATTTTATCAGAGTTTCATTGAAAATACACAAAGAAACCTCCTGCCCAGGAGCAAAGAATCAAGCAATTCTATTCCAGTTCGCTAAAACGCTTTTTTGTTCCTTTGAAATCTTTTGCTACCTAGTGATTCAGCTTTGAGGTACTTGAACCAGGAGAGAAGCACAGTGTGCTCTTGTGATCTGGAGTGTTTTTCTGCGTTTTCAAAGTTCTAGCATTAACCATTGAGGAATTAAACTAACAGGCGTTTTCAGTCAAATTTGCCTAATCAGGGTAAACATCCAATAGGCTCTATACAAAAAACACGTGATGGTGGGATGACCAAACTGGGGAGCCATGAGGGGACATGAGAGAATCATTTTTTCAGAGATTCATTGAAATACACAAAGAAAACCTAGTGCCCAGAAGCTAAGAAACATGGAATTATTTCCAGTTCGCTAAAACGCTTTTCTGTGAGTTTGAAACTCTTTTGCTATGAAGTGATTCAGTTTTTTGAGATATGTGAACCAGGAGAGAAGCACAGTGTGCTCTTGTGATCTGAAGTGCTCTTCTGCGTTTTCAAAGTTCTTGCATTAACCATTGAGGAACTAAACTAACAGGCGTTTTCTGTCAAATTCGCCTAATCAGGGTAAATACCCAATATGCTCTAAATAAAATCACATGTGATGGTGGGATGACCAAACTTGGGTAGCCATGAGGGGCCACTATGAGAGAATCATTTTTTCAGAGTTTCATTGAAATACACAAAGAAACCTAGTGCCCAGAAGCTAAGAAAGAGGCAATTATTTATTGTTCGCTAAAACGCTTATCAGTGAATTTGAAACTCTTTTGCTACCTAGTGATTCAGCTTTGAGATACTTGACCCAGGAGAGAAGCACAGTGTGCTCTTGTGATCTAAAGTGTTGTTCTGCGTTTTTAAAGTTCTAGCATTAACCATTTAAGAATTAAACTCACAGTCGTTTTCTGGGATTTTCGCCTAATCCGAGTAAACATCCAATAGACTGTAAAAAAAAGCACCCTTGATGGTTTGGATGGCCAAACTTGGGGAGCCTTGAGGGGCACATGAGAGAATCATTTTTTCAGAGTTTCATTGAAATACACAAAGAAACCTAGTGCCCAGAAGCTAAGAAACATGGAATTCTTTCCAGTTCGCTAAAACGCTTTTCTGTGAGTTTGAAACTCTTTTGCTTACCTAGTGATTCAGCTTTGAGGATACTTGAACCAGGAGAAGCACAGTGTGCTCTTGTGATCTGAAGTGCTTTTTCTGCGTTTTCAAAGTTCTAGCATTAACCATTGAGGAATTAAACTAACAGGCGTTTTTCAGTCAAATTTGCCTAATCAGGGTAAACATCCAATAGGCTCTAAACAAAAAACACGTGATGGTGGGATGATCCAAACTGGGGAGCCATGAGGGACACATGAGAGAATCATTTTTTCAGAGTTTCATTGAAATACACAAAGAAACCTAGTGCCCAGAAGCTAAGAAACATGGGCAATTATTTCCAGTTCGCTAAAACGCTTTTCTGTGAGTTTGAAAACTCTTTTGCTACCTAAGATTCAGCTTTGAGATACTTGAACCAGGAGAGAAAGCACAGTGTGCTCTTGTGATCTAAAGTGCTCTTCTGCGTTTTCAAAGTTCTTGCATTAACATTTAAGAAACTAAACTAAACAGGCGTTTTCTGTCAAATTCGCCTAATCAGGGTAAAAACCCAATAGGCTCGAAATAAAAAACACCCGTGATGGTGGGATGACCAAACTTGGGTAGCCATGAGGGGCCAATGAGAGAATCATTTTTCAGAGTTTCATTGAAATACACAAAGAAACCTAGTGCCCAAGAAGCTAAGAAAAGAGGCAATTATTTATTGTTCGCTAAAACGCTTTTCTGTGAGTTTGAAACTGTTTTCCTACCTAGCGATTCAGCTTTGAGATACTTGACCCAGGAGAGAAGCACAGTGTGCTCTTGTGAACTAAAGTGCTTGTTCTGCGTTTTCAAAGTTCTAAGCATTAACCATTTAGGAATTAAACTAACAGTCGTTTTCAGGGATTTTTCGCCTAATCAGGTAAACATCCAATAAGACTGTAAAAAAAAGCACCCTTGATGGTGGGATGACCAAACTTGGGGAGCCTTGAGGGGCACATGAGAGAAATCATTTTTTCAGAGTTTCATTGAAATATACACAAAGAAACCTAGTGCCCAGAAGCTAAGAAACATGGAATTATTTCCAGTTCGCTAAAACGCTTTTTCTGTGAGTTTTGAAACTCTTTTGCAATCCCAGAGATTACTGCTTCGAGATACTTGAACCAGG
>JAKELJ010000084.1:0-125000 GCA_025594165.1 Tamias sibiricus
TTAGGATCTGCTTTTGCAATGAGAGGTTAGGCCTATGGGTAAATTTTATTAGGGGACAAATTTTAGCTCAACTTAAGGAATAAATTTCAATGATGTGAGGTTTCCAACCACAGAGCCTACTTTATTAGAAGGAAGTAAGTGAAAATCCCATGTCTAAAGGTGAGATGATCCCAATCTAGGATTATGGAGAAAGGATTCCTAGAAAGGCAGGGGTTGGGAAGGTATGGTCCAACTAATTGCCTTCCTTAAATCAGTAAATATATTCTTGATCTCTGTATAGACAAAAACATATATGAGAAGATGGAAAGCTGAATCTTGATCAAGATTGTATGACATATAAACATAGCTGACCAATTTAGCCAAAGAAATTCATCATTCTTCCATGATTGGGGTGGGAGAGGGCATTGGTAGGGAACTTACTGTTTAACAGTGAGATAGCTACCATCCCAGTGTCTGGCTGTTTGCTCAGCCCTTGGAAATTGCAAAAACACTGGAACCACAGACTTTACTGGGCTTGATAAATAACTATTCCTGCCAAGCCATTCTAGTGGTCAAAACCTTGTTCAATCTAGTTGAATGAATAGTCTTCTGTTGGCATCATCTTAATATAGTCTCCTGAGAATGTATCTCTGATTTCTGTACAAGTGCTGGTAGGGAGAAAATATATGATTCATTGTTTCTGTTGTTACACGAAGTATAAATTCCCAACCATGGTGGAAAAGTGGGCCAACCCAAAATACAATCTACCAGACATAAATAAATAAATAAATAAATAAATAAATAAATAAATAAATACAATGATTCTTTTCAAAATTAACACTACCTTGTGATTTCACTGACATAGTATAAAAATCCTGACAATGTTTCTTCAAATAAGTAGTTGATTGCTATATTTAAACTCTTTAGTGCTGGAAATTGTTTGAGGGAATCGAGAAATTTTCCTTTTTAGCCCCAGGACCATACATGTTAAAAGCTTATACTGCCTGCCTTCATCCTGAAAATCCCCCAACTAAGGTTCCACTGAAAAAGAGCCTATTTCTGATTTACAATTAAGAAGCATTGTTGGGGGCTGGGGATATAGCTCAGTTGGTAGAGTGCTTGCCTTGCATGCACAAGGCCCTGGGTTCAATCCCCACCTCTTCCAGAAAAAAAAAAAAAAAAAAAAAAAAAAAAAAGAAGCATTGTGATTAGTACCCTGAAGCTGTATTTTATGCTTTTTCAAACAATCAATCTAGCCATAATTTGCTATTGTGAGATACAACCAATTACCTTTCAGTCACTAAATGCAGTGGAGATATATGACCAGGTATAGAATCTATCCATGTGACTTCTTTTGAACTTGTTTCCCCTCAGTCATTCTATCCTCAGACACTTACCTCAAAGAAACACCTCCAAAGGCAATGAAGGGGTAAAGGCCCCCATAACAATTTACTGAGCAGAATTCAACCATTTCCATGGGCTTTTGTACAAGGTTTCAGCAGCAACAACCTGAGGCCACAGCACATGTCACCAAAGAGTTTGACTCTTCCAACAGATGACTGTCTTGTAAATTTCAGTCCTCATCAGGAAATTTGTCTAAATTAGATTGAACCAGATGGAACAGAAGACTGCCACCCCACTAGGAAATGCTGTTAAATTGAACAGCCTGAAATTCTTTGGCTTCTGTGGTAAAGGCAAAATTAACAAAAGTTCAGGGGTCAGAAATTTACGAACTAGTCACTGAATGGAACTATGTTTGAAAGATCAGAAGCAATAAGAAAATCTAGTTAGAGTTTTTGCTCATTGGTTCAGGTCAGGCATCTGAGGATTCTGAGTTTTCTTTTTAAAAAATATTTATTTTTTAGTTGTAGTTGAACACAATACCTTTATTTTATTTATTTTTACGTGGTGCTGAGGATCAAGCCCAGGGCCTCACACATGCTAGGCGAGCACTCTACCACTAAGCCACAACCCCATCATGGATTCTGAGGTTTCTTCATGATCTTATATTTTTAATCCTTCATTTTAACCTTACTCCTTCATTCTTAAGCTAATTTTGACACCAGAATACTGGTACTTTTCAAAAGTATTTTTCCCCCTTGGGGAGGGGCAAAGTTATATTTATTTACTTCGATTTTTAAATTTGTTTTACTTAGTTATACATGACAGTACAATGCACTTTAACACATCATACATATATGGAGTATAACTTCTTATTCTTCTGATTGTACAATGTAGATTCACAATGGTCATGTACTCTTATATGTACATAGGGTAATAATGCCTGAAATGTTTTCTCTGATACGTGGATGCTAATTGATAATAAAGGATGGGGGCTAGGGAAGAATAGAGTTGCTTTAGATTAGGTAGAGGAGAGTAGTAGAATGAATCAGGCATTATGATGTGTCAAAGTGCATTCTACTGTCATATATATAACTAATTAGAACAAATTTTAAAAATCTAAAAAAAAAAAAAAAAAGTGTACTTTAAATTGCCATGGAGGTTTTTACCTCTTCATTAGGTGTTTCTTTGAGGTGAGTGCCTTAGGAGAAATGAATCCAAAAGAAGTCATGAGGAGGGGCCTGGGTTGTGGCTTAGTGGTAGAGTGCTTGTCTAGCACATGTGAGGTACTGAGTTTGATCCTCAGCACCACATAAAGAAAAATAAATAAAGGAATTGTATCCATCTACAACTAAATATATATAAAAGTCACTTGGATACGTTTTACACCTGGCCATACATTTCCCCATGTACTTTAGCTCTCCCACCCAAAGGAGTTTTTTTTTTTTTTTTTTTTTTTTTTTTGGTGGTACCGGGGATTGAACTCAGGGGCAGCACTTGACCACTGGGTCACATCCCCAGCCCTTTTTTGTATTTTATTTAGAGACAGAGTCTCACTGAGTTGCTAAGTGCCTCGCCATTGCTGAGGCTGGCTTTGAACTCGCGATCCTCCTGCCTCAGCCTCCCAAAGAGCTGGGATTACAGGCGTGCGCCACCGCGCCGGGCTCCAAAGGAGTTTTTAACTTCACTCTTGAGTTGCCAGGTCTCCTGTTTCAAATGACCATGTCATCAATTACACCCAATGGCCATCACTTAAAATGTACTGGCTTGGGACACTTCCCCAGGATTTCATAATATTACAACCAGTTTCCCAAGTGAAATGGCATGCCATATCCTCACAGCATGAGATATATCTTTATGATTACCATCCAAATGGCTCGTTCAGCTCTAGCTCATGCAAACCAATTTGAGAAAACTCATACACCTTCATTGGCTTCTCACCTAGCAGCATATTTAATGAAATATATTTAATTTCATTCATTTAAAAATCATTGTTTGAGTGTCTACTCTCTGCAAGGCATCTAAGAGTTTGGAGTCTGGACCAGGTCTAGGAACAGGGTCCAACAGTGCTATGGACAGCTAGAGTATCCATCATTGGACTCAGTGTAAGATAATGAAAATTGTTAGTTATCATTCAATGTAGAAGGATAGGAGAGCAACATGGAAATTATCATGTTCCAGGAATTTCCAAGGGGGTTGTTGCTCTCCCATTGCTAGAGAGATCCGAAATGTTGAGACAGCAACAGAGCCGTCCTTTAGGAAGCCAGCTTGCACTAGAAGAGGCAACGCTACGCAAGGGGAGCAGAAGGATACATTTCCTGCAATCTCCAGTATAAGGTTTTTCAAAAAATCACACAAGGCATTAGTATTTCATTTCTAAGGGTAGCTGCAGCTTTTCAAACATGATAGCTTTCTTGTAGTTTACACTTATTACATTAAGAAAAATGGTAATGAGGAGTTCATGACAACTGCTTTTAGAAGGAACAAAGGCTTGATAACTGGGGAAAAAAAAGAAGGAATATTTATTTTCATGGAAAAAGGCCTCCAGTGAACAACTTGGCTGTATCTTTGCTCTCTCAATATTTCTGAGCTCAGTAAAATAAGGAACCAGGCCACTAATACAGCCAAAACTCTATCCAATATGATTTGCATGGAATTGTCTTGCCTCTAAAATAGCTATTTCAATCTTAAAATCACAGAATCACAGTGCCAAGGGGATGAAAGAGAACTAGTTTGCCCCATTCACATAAAATTAACCAACAAATCTATCACAAGATGTCAAGTCTACTGAACTACCCAATCTTCCCCCCACCTACTGATACCCTCCAATAAAAATAAAAATAAACCAACAGAGGCATCAAACTCTGAAGTAGCTGAAATTTAGCAACATCAAAACACCCTTAAACCCCAGAGAAATTGATTCAGAAAGCCCACTCTACGGTTTCCAAGCCCCTAATGGGCTGAGTATTCCTGAATGCCTGGACAGTCATTCCTCTCCCCAGATTCATTTTACACTGCAGCTACTCCAAATAATGAGAAATGTATAGCACCTGTATCTCATATTAAGAGTGGCAAAAAAGTAGCATGAGTGAGATTCATATCTTTTTTCTAAAAGGATATTTGACTGATGGAAAATAGAATATTCTAAATTCATTCTAATCACTCTAGGGGCCAGATCTGTGCATAGAAAACTTGGCCCTATGGACACACTATAAAGTTCCAATCCTGTGTTAAGATCAAGAACACAGGCATTGTTTTGCCTTGATGGAAAGTGTCACTTGCCAAACAGTGTAATCTAGTAATACTTATAGATATGTAGAAATTGTAATTGTGAAGATATTATATACTAATATTTGTTAAACATAAATCCAATCTGATTATTACATTTCATTACTTAGTCATTTCTTTAAACAGAAAGGCAACACTTGCACATGCAGCATATTATCAAAGTGCCTTTGATTAATAGCTTTCCATTGACATATTTAAGGACACCCACATCTGTAGAGCAAAGTATTTGCCCACCATGAAGAAGAGCTGAACATTCAAACTGAATCTTCTGACCCTCACTGAAGCTTCCCTAATAATCCTGTGAGAATCCATTGTCCATGGATGTCTCTAAATCCTGTTTAAACCACTCTTTTTAACCTATACTATCTCTTGGAGTAACCAGATCAATACTTTTACTCCCAGCTATAAATTTAGTAAAGCAGCAAACAGATGATTCAAAAGGAACAATGTGGGACCCTTTGCTGCAAAAGTTCTAGTGGACAAACATAACACTGGGTTTGAGGTAAACAATTAGTGCATGGAGGTCTCTCTCCCATATATGAGCTTGCTTATCTCAGGTCTGGAGTTCAGACTGCTGTTTGTAAGCACCTGATAACTCTTGTCAAAAAGTCGATTGTCAACCCGTGGTTTGATACTGGGTTGCAGCTCCATCTTTCTACCCAGTGTGACAGCACATTGCCCTCTGCTCCCACAACTAGCCCTTGCTCATCTTGTCTATCCTTTGCTTTAAAGAAGGAAAGCGATAGCAAAATCATTTACAAAAAATCCTTGTCAGGGATTTGCAAGCTACCCACAGAGACTGTTATATAGCTGACAAAAATCAACATGGTAGGGTCTCTGGGCTAATTAAACAAATGTGACAACTGGAAAAGCAGTAAAATGCCTTATGAACCATGGAGTGGTCAAAAATGAAAAGCAAAAAAGGCATGCTATATTAAATACATGAAAGGGGCTTACATGTGTAATAATTAATAAATCACAGGGGCAATTTAAACTCCTCAGCTAAACCAATTTGAGAGTCCATGAAAGTCAAAATATGGAATTAAAGTCATACTATAAAAATATTTGGAGTTGCTGAACAATTAAGAAAGTCAGAATAAGGCATCAATAAGAACTTTGATGTATTTCAGGGCAATAATTCATTGAATGTTTCTTTTTGTGTTATTATTTTTAATCCACTCAAGAACCTAGGGCAGTATTCTTGTTTCCATTTCACAGATCGGATAACTAAGTCTTGGAGTCAAAATCATGCAGATCAAGAACCTCTGCTCAGGTGTCTGACTTTGAGCTCTGGCTTTGACCACTTCTGTGCTCCATAAGGAAGGACTTTCTAAAAAGGAATGCTACAGAATGTGCAATGTGGCCAGGTTTCCTCATGGTTCTGGGTGTCAATAACATTTCAGTGATTTTAAAAGCTACTTTTTAATTTTCAAATGACTGCCCTTACTCTTGCCACTTTCTCAAATTATTTCCATAGACAGGGATCACACAATGTATATGATTTTGGATGAAAAAATAAATCTCATGGAAGCTCCTTCCTTACAATCACAATGATAAAAAGCACAGTGAACAGTACCAAAACGTTATTTGAGGAATTGTCTCTCCCACTGTAGTGGCACTTGGGGAAACTGCCTTTACTCAGTGCCTTGTCTAAAGTAATAATTCTTGCATTATTGTGCTTGGAGGAACAATCCTAAAATCAGACTATGGCAATGACATTAAATAATAATTATCAATGGAGAATGTGAGGGCAATCTGGCTGCAACATCTGTTACCTCATTGATGACCAGAGTTGATTCAGCTCATGTGGCTAGATAAGTGAGTGCCCACTTCCTCCATCATTGCTCCATGTGTGTCCCTCCCAAAAGTGCACACAGGCAATTGGTCAGAGAACAACCTTCCCCCAAAGAGTAGGACCATTCTTACAGGAAGGGTATATAAATAGATGAATGTTCTTGCTAGAGTTTCCAAACAAGCTCTCAGAGCCTACTGGTAGGAGAATTTGGAGTAGTTACAACTCCAAGACTCTAGACATATCCAAAGAGTATCTGCTTGTTGAAGTCTGCCTTTCTTTAAAAAAATGGAAATTGAAAAACTTAGGACAAATATAGATCATTTGGAGACATAAAGAAATGGAATCACTGTAATGCCTAATATTTACATAACTATTCTATTCACTAAAACACTATTATCTGCTTATTAAATTAAAATATTTTTATGGCAAATCAAATTGTTACTTTAGTAAAATAACACTATGAGTTCACTTTCTCTACCCATTCTTCAAAAAAATATAAATCATCCAAGAAACATCTGACATCTACCCCATGCACATTTTCAATACCTACACCTGTTACCTTTTTGTACATGAATGTATAGTGAGGTACAGTAATAAGTTCAACACAGACAAATGCCTGATGGATGTCACATTTGACCATGGGAGACAGCATCCCTGTACACACAAGGATAGCAAGTGTAAGTGCATGAAAATTGCTGGAGGAACTGAGAAAAAATTAGAAACTTTAATTCATTAATCTGAGTGATCACTGTTCTGGCTCTCACATGGTGTGAATAGGCAGGTCCCACAAAAAGACAGGAGTGAATGGGGGACAACACACATAGGAAGAAGGGGAGATGGCCCTTCTGAGAAAGAGAGAAAAGCCATTCATGGAGGATGGAGAAAAGGGCACACAGTTGACTGCAATGGCAAGATATGAAATAGGCATGAGCAGTGGCATAAAGGAAGGGCCTTGACTCCCAAGACGGAGATTTGGGAATTTATCCTGTAGGCACTGGGGAAGCCTAGTACTTCTCTTTGTATACCTCTGTGACAAGATCTTCCATGCCTTCTATACTTGGACAGATGCTCTATTTTGAAGCGGGGAGGAAAGAAAGATTTCATATTGGGTGATTCAAGTATTATTCTAGGGGCTTCACATGCATCATCTCATTTTATCCTTCCAATAATCCTGAAAAGTAGGCACTGCTATTATTATTTTGTAAACAAAACAGAAAAAAGGTTAGGTTACTCGAAAGAGTTCTGCAAGTGAGAAGAATCAAGCTTTACTTCAAGAACCATGATGTCTCCCTTTTGCTCTCTATAACTTCTCTTCAGAGGTTGAGTTCCACTATTTCAGGTCTCCAAGCCTAATTCCAGCCTCTGGCAATATAATTTGTAGAAAGTGAGAAAATATAAAAGAGAAAAACAACTTACCCAAAATCCTGTCTCTCTAAACAATAGAACTATCATTTCAGAGCATTTTCTTTAGTTTCTTTTTTCATATATTTGCATAACTATAACAAGTACATAAAATGTTATATTCTGGGATGAGGATGGAGCTCAGTGGTAGAACACTTGCCTAGCATGTGCAAGGCCCTGGGTTTAATCCCCAGCACTGCAAAAAAGATTTATTCTGGTTATTTCCCTTAACGTTAATATCAAAAGCTATTTAACCCATGTTGGTATGTCAATCTCAAAGCTATCCCTTCAAAGGCTAATTACTATTTTGAGTGTATAAATCTAAGTTTGGTTAAATATCCTCCAATTTTGGATATATAGTAGCATTTCTTGCTGTTAGAAATAATGTTGTTACAAATAATTTTGTTCACATAGCTTTCGTAGAAGTTTGGATTTTCCTCATAGAATGGATTACTCAAAGGGGAATTATAGATTATTCTGGCCTCTCTAAAAATAGAGTGACCAACCTAAATAAATGTAGACGTGACTGGATTCATGAATGAAAGATTCAGTAAGTTAAGGGTGATAATTCTGCCCAAATTGATCTCTAGATGTAATGCAGTAGCAACCAACATTCAAGAAGGATTTGTTGTAAATATAAACAGCATAATTCTAAAAGTCAGATTGAAATAAAAAGGAAATAGAACTGCCAAACCACTTATAAAAATAACAAAGTTGGTGCATTCACAATACTCTATTATAAAACCTATTATAAAACTCTAGAGGTTGAAATTTTATAGTATTGGTGAAAGTTCAGCAACATAGACCAATGAAAAAGAGTAGAAAATACGGAAATAGGCCCACATAAATATAGTCAATCAACTTTTTACAAAAATGCTAAAGCAATTCAATGAAAAAAGATAAAAGATCAGCTTTTCAATGAATGATGCTGAAAAAGAATGAATCCAAAATGTTTCAAGGACCTAAATAAAATTCTTACAAAAAACATGAGAGAGAAATTTTATGATCTTGGGTTAGACAATAAGTTCTTAGGCTTTACACCAAAACCATAATCCATAAAAGGAAAGCAAAAGTATATAGAATTTAATCAAAATTAAGAAATTATGTTGTTTAAGAATACCATCAAGAGATTGAAAAGAGAAGCAAATATCCTGGAAAAAATATCTGCAAACAACATGTCTGAGTAAAGACATATCCATAATATAAGAAAAATTCAAGATGCAATCAAAAAGTAGCAATCTGATTTTAAAGAGGGGAAAATGATTTGAACAGATATTTCATCAATAAAGATACACAAATTGAAAATAAGATCATGAAAGATTCTCAACTTCATTAATCATTTAAGAAATGTTTTCAAATCAAAATCATAAACCACTATGTATCTACTAGAAAAGCTTAAATTAAAAAACAATAAGACCAAGGTTTGGCAAGGATACTGAGCAATTGGGTCTTTCATATATTGCTGATGTGAATGCAAAATTGTACTGCCACTCTGGGAAACAACTCAGTATTTTTTAAAGAAAGGAAAGCATATACTTACCATATGACCTAATAATCCCACTCCTAGGTACATACCAAAGATAAATAAGAACATTATGTTTACACAAAAATCTATGCAAGATTGTTAATACAGACATTATTAATAATGAACAAAATCCAGGAACAATAGGAAAGACCTTCAATTGTGGTAATCCATGCAAGGGAATATTACTCAGGAATATAACAGAACAAATTATTGATATATGCAATAACTTTACGTGAATTTCACAGTCATTTTGGAAAGGTTCTACACTATATGATCTCAGTTATATTTACATTCTAGAAAAGGCAGAACTATAGTGGCAGAGAATAGGCCAGTAGTTTTCTAGGGATTAGGGGTAGAGAGGAGGGTCTGACTACCAAAGGGCAATATGACAGAATTCTTTGGGATGTTGGAATTGTTTTGTGTTTTATCATATGTGATGATTATATGAATTGATACATATATTAAAACTCACAGGGTTGAAGTCTACTTTATTTGATATGAGGATGGAAACTCCTGCTTGCTTACATAGACCATCTGAGTGCTATATTTTATCCCATCCTTTCACCTTCAGTCTATGGGCATCTTTTTCTATGAAATGTGTCTCTTGAAGGCAACATATTGTTGGGTCTTTTTTAAATCCAATCTATTAGCCTATATCTTTTAATTGGTGAGTTTAGGCCATTAACATTCAGGGTTATTGTTGAGACATAATTTGTATTACTAGTCATTTTTATTTTTTTATTATTTTTGGTATTTTAGCTTGGCTTGGTGTTTCCTTTGGTTGGTTTTTCCCTTTATTGTAGTTCCTCCCTTTGCAGATTTTCATTATTATTTTTCATTTCCTCCTTGTGGGATATTTTACCAAGAATGTTCTGTAGAGCAGGCTGTCTTGTTGTAAATTCTTTTAGCTTTTGTTTATCATGGAAGGCTTTTATTTCATCCTCAAATCTAAAGCTTAATTTTGCTAGATATAAAATTCTTGGTTGGCATCCCTTATCCTTTAGAGCCTGGTATATGTTGTTCAGGGCTCTCCTGGCTTTGAGGGTGTGGATTGAAAAATCTGCTGAGATGCAAATTGGTTTTCCCCTATAGGTAATCTGACTTTTCTCTCTTGCAACCTTTAAAATTCTATCTTTGTTTTGTATGCTAGGCATTTTCATTACAGTGTGCCTTGGTGTGGCTCTGTTGTAATTTTGTACATTTAGCGTCCTATAGGCCTCTTGTATTTGATTTTCAAATTCATTTTTTTTTACTTGAGAAATTTTCTGATATTATTTCATTGAAGAGATTGTGCATTCCTTTGGTTTGAATCTCTGTACCTTCCTCTATTCCAATAAATCTTAAAATTGGTCTTTTGATGGTATCCCATAGTTCTTGGATATTCTGTTCATGGTTTCTTACCATCTTCAATGTAAGGTCAACTTTATTTTCAAGATTATATATTTTGTCCTCATTGTCTGAGGTCCTATCTTCCAGGTGGTCCTTTGGTGATGCTTTCTGTTGAATTTTTAAAATGGCTTACTGTTTCTTTCATTTCAAGGATTTCTGTTTTTTTTTTTTTTTTCCTCAAACTCTCTATCTCTTTCTTGAAGTAATCTTTTGCTACTTGGATTTGTTCTCTTATCTCTTTCACCATGCACAAAACTTAAGTCAAAGTGGATCAAGGACCTAGGAATTAAACCAGAGACCTTACACCTAATAGAAGAAAAAGTAGGCCCTAATCTCCATCATGTTGGTTTAGGCCCCAACTTCCTCAATAAGACCCCGATAGTGCAAGAATTAAAACTGAGAATCAATAAATGGGATGGATTCAAACTAAAAAGCTTCTTCTCAGCAAAAGAAACAATCAGTGAGGTGAATATCTACAGAATGGGAGCAAATCTTTACCACAAGCACATCAGATAGAACACTAACCTCAAGGATTTATAAAGTCCTTAAAAGACTTCACACCAAAAAAAAAAAAAAAATAATAAATAACCCAATCAATAAATGGGCCAAGGAACTAAACAGACACTTCTCAGAAGATGATATATAAACAATCAACAAATATATAAAAAAAATGTTCAACATCTCTAGCGATTAAAGAAATGCAAATCAAAACTACTCTAAGATTTCATCTTACTCCAGTCAGAATGGCAGCTATCAACAAAACCAACAACAATAAATGCTGGCAAGGGTGTGGGGGAAAAGGCACAATCATACATTGCTGGTGGAACTGCAAATTGGTGCAGCCAATCTGGAAAGTAGTATGGAGATTCCTAGGAAAACTTGGAATGGAACCACCATTTGACCCAGCTGTCCCACTCTTTGGCCTATTCCCAAAGGACTTAAAAACAGCTTACTACAGGGACACAGCCACATCAATGTTTATACCAGCACAATTCACAATAGCTAGATTGTGGAACCAACCCCGATGCCCATCAGCAGATGAATGGATAGGGAAACTTTGGTATATATACACAATGGAACACTACTCAGCACTAAAAGAGAATAAAATCATGGCATTTGCAGGTAAATGGATGGAGTTGGAAAAAATAATGTTAAGTGAAGTTAGCCAATCCCCAAAACCAAAGGTCGAATGATCTCTTTGATATGAAGATACTAACTTATAAAGGCAAGAGAGGGGATGAGAGGAATGAAAGAACTTTAAATAGAACAAAGAGGGGGAGGGTGGAGGGGGCAAGGGGATAGGAATAAAAGAAGACTGAGTTTTCCATGATTACCCTAAATACATGTATGAAGACACAATTGTTGTAAAAAATACTTCATATAAAACTAGCAACTTGAAAAATTGTGCTATTTATATGTAATATGAAATGAAATGTATTCTGCAAACATGTATAACAAATGAGAATAATAAAAAAATTAAAAAAAATCACAGGGATGTAAGTTTTAAAAATGGAAAAATATTACATTCAGAATTGGCTGGAAATCAATACCACATGTCATGTGTGGTCTGAACAGAGCAGATCAGAGGAGATCTGTCCACATTTTTTCCCTAGGTGTTCTAGGTTAATGATCAGAAAACTACCTTCCACAGGCCAAATGTGGCCACACTGCCTATTTTTTAAATAAAGTTTTAATGGAGCACAGTCACAATTAATTATTTCCCATACATTGTCTATGGGTGTTTTCCTGATACAGCAATAAAGTTGAATAGTTAAGACAGAGACCTACATGTCCTAAAAAGCCAAACACATTTACTACTAGGAGCTTTATAGAAAACAGTATGCCACCCCTGCTTTAGATATTTGTCTTATATTAGCACACTTTGGGGGGCAATGTATATGATACTGCTTAACTTTTTTCTTGTCTATGCTAAACATTAGTGGACTCAAGTGCTTTGTTATCATATAGTTAACAATCCTATTAAACCTTGTTTTATTAGATTTGGTCCATCTGGTAGAGCTATTTTCCTGATTCTAACACATGGAATTATTAACAATCTTTCCCAGTTTCATTGTTATTACTGGGTCAGAGGCTGAGCCCTATGGTATTCACTTAAAACCTACCCCTTCTTTCTCATATCCTCATGGTGAAGGGCAGAATGCACAATGGTAACATTGCATAGACATTGGAGCCAGACAGCCTTGATTGAGATCTCAGCTCTGCCACAGGTTTGCTATTGAATTTGGAAAGTCACTTGAATGCAAAGTACTTCAATGTCATTGTCTGTAACAGGGGGATGATAATAGTTCTTGCTTCCTGACATTGGTATGGTGATTGCACGAGTTAATATATGTGAAATACTTACAACAGTGCCAGGTACAAAAAACTGCTAAGTAAGTGTTTAGTATTATTGTTAGTGTGTACTTTGGATTTCAGCCAATCTGAGTTCCAATCCTGTGTCAACCACTTAGTAACTGTATGATTATGTGATTTGGGGCAATTTATATAACCTCTTAGATACTTCCAGGCTGTCATTGACCCATTAGTCAGTGGTCTCTGGGTAATGAGCTAAGCACTGCTGGAGAAAATTACTCAACCTACAGATTGGAGCCTGTGAAAATGTAATGTCTTCAATAATACCTGGAGATTTGACATTGTTGCAAAACTTCCTGTATTTCCTTAGTCATCCCACCCTCTCTTTTTCAATGATGCTTTCAAAACATCTCCAATCTCCTCAGATCTCTGAACTTTCCCCTGAACCCCTCCAAACCCAGCAGGCTCATTCTGAGACTTGATCTGAAAACAATAAATTTATCCCATATTTAATTCTAATATTTTATGGTTTTGTTTTTAATGTTTAATATATCTGGAAATAATGTTGTATAGTATGAGATAAGGTTCCAAGATTAAATTAGGGAAAATAGAAATGTTTGAGATATTATCTTCCTACCCACAATTGGTATGCCTTTTCCTTTATTGAAATACTCTTTGGTGTCTCTCATAGTGCCTGAGTTTGTTCATATAATCATGAAACATTTCTTGCTAAATCAATTCATAAGATATAAATGGAGTTGTTTGTCCATTTTATGTTAGAATTTGTTGCTTTATATATAAAAGCTATTGTACACATGTATTTTGCACACAGCAGCTTTGCTGAATTATTATATTGTTCAAAATGTTAATTCTCTTTTGGTCAATTCTCTTTTGAGTTTTGCAGGAAAACTGTGTGTGTATATGTGTATGTGTGTGAGTGTGTGTGTGAGAGAGTGCATGTGTTTGTGTGTATGTGTATAATGTAAAAACAACCATTTTCCCAGTCTTCCCCATTTTAACATAGTTCATTCCTTTATGTTGTTTACTTGTCTTGGCTAAATTTCAGAATATTAAAAATAAAGAAAAACAGTTGTATAAATAATATCTAGTCTATTTCTTGACTGAAATGAGAATGCATTTAAACTTTCCTGTAAAATTTGATACTAGCTTTTTGGTTGAGATAGATATATTTTATCATATAGAGAATGATTCCATCTATTATACTTTATCACAAATGGGGGTGTTTCAAGATGGCAGAATAGAGGAGGTTGTGTTCCTTGCTGCTCCATAAGGTGAAAGCAAGACAGCAGACAGGCAGCTTCTCCACAGGTGGGTGAACAAAAAGAAAAAAGGGGGAGGGACTTTACTGAAATTTGAAACCGGACATTCAAAGAAGACCATGGACACAGGAGGTTGAATATAATAAAATAGGGAAGAAATCCCCAGTGGTACAGTCACTGCCACAGCCAGGCCAGACAGACACACCAGCCAGAGTGGTCCATCTGAGCATAATGGAGGGATAAAGGAATTAAAAATAAACCCACAGTGTTGGGAGGCCCTAGGTGTATCTGGGTATGGAGCATTAAGAAATCAAGGACATTCCATGGCAAACCTAAAGGACCCACTGCACAATATTTCCATGTACAGGGAAAGAAGCCATCATCGCTCCAGGCTTGCAGAGAGCTAAGGAAGAAACTATTTTGCGCCTGCACCTTGGGGGCCAGCAGCTGAGGGGGTGATTCCTGGCAAACCCAAATTTGGCCTGAAATACAGGTCCAGTAAACACAAGCTTCATGACATAGAGTGTGCTTCAATGACAAGGAGAAAATCAAACTTGGAGAGAGGTTTACACAGGGGAAAACAGGTCACAGAAACCCACCCGGCTCTCTAACTCTCCCTTCAATCTGTCTACTTGCAAGACCAGCTGGGAGAGATGCATCTGGTCAAGAATTGGGAAGGGAGGGGGGCAGGGGCAGGAGAGATTGTCTGGAGTCTGAAGCCCAGTCCAGGAAATGGGGGATCTTCAGGTTACCTAGGGGTCTACAAATTGAGTCCCCTGCCACAGCAATAGAACCCAGGGGAGATCCATGGGGTACAGTCTTCCAGTGTGGACTGCCAATTACTGGGCATTGGGTACACTGCTTTAAAATCTCCAGACCAATTGGCATTCAGCAAAGAGCCTGGAGCCCACCTAATCCTAAACCCTGCCACCAGGAATTCCACATATATGATTATCTCTCTCACTCCAGCAATCCAGAGGGCGGAGCATCACACTCCAGAATACCGCGCACAAAACTGCTGAGAAGAGAAACTGAGAATCTTTTTAACTGCAACAGAAATAATTCTTTAACTTTTCTTCAAGATTTTTGTTATTCTTTTTCTCTGTTTAATTGTGAACTTAATGATACATGGACATTTATACATATTCATATTTTTCCCCTCATTTCTATAATTTTTGAAGCCAGTTATTTTTCATGGATTACTTTTTGGGAACTAGGGTGTTTGATTAGTATATTTTAGTTTTGTTGTGTATTCTTTTATTTTTATTTTCAATTTTTTTAAAAAATATTTTATATATTTTTCTTGTACCTGTTTCCTTTGATTCTCTTTCTTTTCTTCTAACAGCAAATCTCTATTGTTGTCTCTTTCACTCTTCCTTTATTTACCTCTATCTTCTCTCCTCCTCCCTCATAATCATCAAATCCTATATCACTGTTTTTCTCTCCCTGTCCACCATTTGAAATTGCAAACCCTTTCTCAAACTTGCTGTTTTTGTAGTACACAATAATTGATCATATCATTTGTTTATTGTGATAATAAACATTGTAGATATAATGGGAATTATTTGGTTTAATGCTGTATATTGTTTGCATTGATTGATATTATTATTATATTCTTGCCCTAAACAGTGAGGTACTGGAAACCTTCAGAGACACTCTAAGTCCACAGGGTAGAAACTATACTCCCTCAGATCCACACTGTAAGATGGGTAGACACACAAACAACATGAAAAAGTAAGGAAACAAATTGCCCAAACAAAAAGATACTGTAATAACAGAATCCATTTACACAACAGTGGAAGAAATATCAGAGATAAATTGATCTACTAAGTAAAGGATGGTATAAGGAATGACATCAGAGAGAAAAAAACAGGAAGTGAAATAAAGAGATAGAGATCATGAAAAAAAATCATTGAAATGAAATAATCAATAGCCAAAATAAAAAATTCAATAGAAAGCATCACCAACAGACTGTACCACTTGGAAGACAGAACCTCAGGCAATGAAGACAAAATAAAAAAAAACCTTGAAAATACAGTTGACCACAGAGAGAAGATGTTAATAAAACATGAACAGAACTTCCAAGAAATATGGGATAACATTAAAAGACCAAAATTAAGATTTATGAGGATAAATGAACACATGGAGATACAAACCAAAGAATGCACAACCTTTTCAATGAAATAGTATCAGAAAGTTTTCCAAATCTAAAGAATGAAATAAAAAATGAAATACAGGACCCCAAATGTACAAAATTACAAAAGACACACACCAACACACATTATAATTAAATTACCTAACCTACAGAATAAGGATAGAATTTTAAAGGCTATGAGAGAAAAATATCAGATTATGTATAGGGGGAATCCAATTCAGATCTCAGCTCATTTCTCAACCCAGACCTTCAAAGCTGTGAGGTCCTAGAATAACATATACCAAGCTCTGAAAGAAAATGGATGCCAACCAAGAATCCAATATCCAGCAAAATTAAGCTTCAGATTTGAAGATGAAATAAAAACCTTCCATGATAAACAAAAGTTAAAAGAACTTGCAACAAGAAAGCCTACACTTCACAATTATCTCAACAAAGTAGTCCATGAAGATGAAATGAAAAATAAAAGTGAAACCCAGCAAAGGGAGGAACTACACTAAAAGAATAGTCAATCAAAGGAGAAACTAATTCAAAATAAAAACTAGAAATAAACCAAAATGACTGGGAATACAAATCATATCTCAATAATAACCTTGAACATTAATGACCTAAACTCATTAATCAAAAGGCATAGAGTAGCATATTAGATTCAAAACAAGACCCAATAATACGCTGTCTCCAAAAGATTCACCTCATAGGCAAAGACATCCACAGACTGAAGGTGAAAGGATGGGATAAAACATATCACTCACATGGATCTTGTAAACAAGGAGGGGTTCCATCCTCATATCAGATAAAGTAGACTTCAAACCAAAGTTAGTCAGAAGGGATAAAGAAGGACATTTCATACTGCTTATGAACCCTAAGGGAATTATATATCAATAAGACATAATAATCATAAATATTTATGCCCCAAACAATGGATCATCTATGTACATTAAAAAAAAAAAAACCTTCTCAATTTGAAGAATCAAATAGACCATAACACAATAATACTGGGTGACCTTAACATGCCTTCCTCACCACTGGATAGATCCTCCAAACAAAAACCAAACAAAAAAACTATAGAATTAAATAATATAATCAATAACTTAGACTTAACAGACAAATATAGAATACTTCATCCACCAATGAGCAATAAACTTTCTTCTCAGCAGCACATGGATCATTCTCTAAAATAGACATTATCTTATGCCAGAAAGCAATTCTTAGCAGATACAAAAAATTAGATATAATACCCTGCATTCTATTCAAATCATAATGAATTGAAATTATCAATCAATGATAGAATAAAAATTAGAAGCTACTCTAACCCCTGGAAGACTAAATAATACACTATTGAATGAGGAATGAATAGCAGAAGAAATTAGGGTTGAAATAAAACACTTAGAGTTAAATGAAAATAGTGATACAATATATCAAAATCTCTGAGACACTTTGAAGGCAGTACTAAGAGGAAAGTTCATTGCATTGAGCTCTTCCATTGAAAGAATAGAAAGTCAGTGAATTAATGACCTAACATTACATTTCAAAGCCCTAGAAAAAGAACAAATCAACAACCAAAAGCAGTAGAAGAGAGGAAACAAAATTAGAACTGAAATCAGTGTAATTGAAACAAAAGAAACAATTCAAAAAACTGACAAAACAAAAAGTTGGTTATTTGAAAAAATAAATAAAATTAATATACTCTTACCCACACTAATGAAAAGAATAAACTCAAATTACTAAAATTTGTGATGAAAATGGAAACACCACAATGGACACTACTGAAATACAGAAGATAATCAGAAATTATTTAAAAATTTATACTACAAAAAAATTGAAATTCTTGAAGACATTGAAAAATTTCTAGAGAAATATGACCTACACACACTGAATCAGTAGGATTTACACAATTTAACCAGATCAATTTCAAGCAATGAAATAGAAGACACTATCAAAAGCCTACCAATTAAGAAAAGCCCAGGACTAGACCAGATTCCCGCCAAGTTCTACAAGACCTTCAAAGAATTAACACCAACACTCCTCAAATTATTCCAAAAACTAGAAAAGAATGGAACCTTTCCAAACTCATTCTAAGAAGCTAGTATCACACTGATGCCAAAACCAGACAAAGACACATCAAGGAAAGAAAACTTCAGGCCATTATCTCTGATGAACATAGATATAAAAATTCTCAATAAAATTCTGGGAAATTGCATACAAAATCATATCTAAAAATATGTTGCACTACAATCAAGTAGGCTTCATCCCAGGGATGCAAGGTTGGTTCAACATACGGAAATCAATAAATGTAATTCATCACAACAAAAGACTTAAAGACATGACTCATGATTATCTCAATAGACGTAGAAAAAGCATTTCACAAAAAAAGCACACCTTCATATTCAAAACACTAGAAAAACTAGGGATAGTAGGAACTTACCTCAACATTGTAAAAGCTATATATGCTAAACCCAAGGCCAACATCATTTAAGTGGCGAAAAATTGAAAGCATTAACTGGAACAAGACAGGATGCCCTCTTTCACCACTTTAGCAACAGCATCCTTGAAACCCTAGATAAAGCAATTAGATAGGTGAAAGAAATTAAAGAAATATGAATAATAAAAGAAGTACTTAAACTATCACTATTTGCAAATGACATGATTCTATATTTAGAAGATCCAAAAAATTCCACCAAAACACTTCTAGAACTAATAATGAACTCATCAAAGTAGCAGGATATAAAATCAACACTAATAAATCAAATGTGTTCCTATATATCAGTGATGAATGCACTGAAAGAGAAATTAGAAAAACTACCCCATTCACAATAGCCTCAAAAAAAATAAAATATTTGGAAATCAATCTAACAAAAGAGGTGAACAACCTCTACAATGATAATTACAGAATACTAAAGAAGTAAATTGAAGAAGACCTGAGAAGATGGATAGGCAGAATTAACATTGTCAAAATGGCCATACTACCAAAACTGTTATGCAAATTCAATGCAATTCCATTAAAATCCCAATGACATTCTTCATAGAACTAGAAAAAGCTATCATGAAATTCATTTGGAAAAATAAGAGACCCAGAATAGTCAAAGCAATCCTTAGCTAGAAAAGTGAAGCAGGAGGCATCACAATACCAGACCTTAAATTATACTATAGAGCTAAAGTAACAAAAACAGCATGGTATTGGGACCAAAACAGATACGTATACCAATGAGACAGAATAGAAGACACAGAGACAAACCCACATAAATATAGTTATCTCCTACTAGACAAAGGTGACAAAAACATACAATCGAAAAAAGATAGCCTCTTCAACAAATGGTGCTGGGAAAACTGGAAATCCATATGTAGCTAAACGAAATTAAACCCCTATCTCTCACCCTGTGTGAAAATCAACTTAAAGTAGATGAAAGACTAAGGCACTAGAACAAAGACCCTGCGCCTAATAGGAAAAAAAAAAAAAAAAAGGTAGGCCCAAATCTTCACTATTTCGGCTTAGGAACTGACTTCCTTAACAAGACACCTAAAGCACAATAAGTAAAATAAAGAATTGACCAATATGATGGTTTCAAACTAAATAACTTCTTCTCAGCAAAGGAGACAATAACATGAAGAGTGAGTCTACAGAATGGGAGAAAATCTTTGCCACCTGCACCTCAGATACAACATTAATCTCCAGGGTATATAAAACCCTCAAAAACTTAATGCCAAAACCCAAATAACCCAATCAATAAATGGGCTAAGGAACTGAAGAGACACTTCACAGAAGAAGAAATACAATCAATCAAGAAATATATGAAAAAGTGTTCAACAACTCTAGCAATTAGAGAAATAAATTTAAACTATACTTAGATTCCATCTCACTCCAGTCAGAATGGCAATTATAAAGAATACAAGCAACAACGTATGTTGATGAGGATGTGGGGGAAAAGGTATACTCATACCTTGTTGGTGGGACTGCAAACTGGTGCAACCACTCTGGAAAGCAGATGGAGATTACTCAGAAAACTTAGAATGGAACCACCATTTGACACAGTTATCCCATTCCTCAGTATACACCCAAAGTACTTAAAATCAGCATACTATAGTTACATAGCCATATCAATGTTCATAGCACCTCAATTCACAATAGCTAAGCTAGGTGCCCTTCCATAGATGAATGGATAAAGAAAATGTAGTACATATACAGTGGAATATTACTCAGCTGTAAAGAAGAATAAAATTATGGCATTTCCTGGTAAATGGATGGAACTGGAGGCTATCATGCTAAGTGAAATAATGCAATCCCAAAGAACCAAAGGGCACATGTTGTCTCTGATATGTGGATGCTAAATCATAATAGGCAGGGGAGAGGGAGGAGTGGAGGTTCACCAGATTGGACAGGGTGGAATGTGGGGGTGGGAAGAAAGGAGGATGTGGGGCTGGGATTGTGGCTCAGCGGTACAGCGCTCGCCTGGCACATGCGCGGCCCGGGTTCGATCCTCAGCACCACGTAAACATAAATGGATTGCATTGTGTACAACTAAAGCAAATAAATAAATATTTTTTAAAAAAAGAAAGGAGGATGTGAATGGGAAAGACAGTAGAATGAATGAGACATAACTTTCTTATTTTCATATATGAATACATGACCAGTGTAACTACACATCATGTACAACCACCTGAATGGGAAGTTATACTCCATGTATGTATGATATGTCAAAAAACATTTGACCCTGTTATCCCACTCCTCAGTTTATACCCAAAGGATTTGAAATCAGCACACTACATTGACACAACCACATCAATGTTAATAGCAGCTCAATTCATAATAGCTAAACTCTGGAACCAACATAGGTGCATTTCTGCAGATGAATGGATAAGTGAACGTGGTATATATATATGCAATCAGAAATTACTCAGTCTTAAAGAAGAATGCAATTATGGTATTTTACAGTAAATGGATGGAGCTAGAAAATATTATGGTAAGCTAAATAAGCCAATCCCAAAAAACCAAAGGCTGAATGTTTTCTCTAATATGTGGATGCTAATTCCCAATAAGGGAAGTGGGGCTAGGGAAGAAGAGAGATACATTGGATTAGGCAGAGGGTACTGAAGGGAGGGTTTGGGGTAGGAAGGATAGTAGAATGAATCAGACATTATAACCCTATGTGCATATATGATTACACAATTGGTGTAACTCTACACCATATACAACCAAAATAATGAGAAGTTATACTCCATTTATGTATGATTTGTCAAAATGCATTCTACTGTTATGTATAACTAATTAGAACAAATAATTTAAAACAAGAATTGTTGTTGAATTTCTCCAAGTGTCTTTAGAGTCTATGAAGATGGCCATGTACTACCTCTTTTGTATTTTATATGAATAAGAGGCATTATGATAATGGTTTTCCTAATGTCGAACAAACTTTACATTCCTGTAATAAATCCTAGTTATTCATGGTGTATATCTTTTAAAGTACTGTCTGATTCTGTATGTCAGTATTTCATTAAAAATCTTTGTATCAATATTTATAAGTGATATTTTTCTGTAATTTTTTGTTTGCTATTTTTGTCAGATTTTGGTATCAGTATTATAAATTAGGTTGTCTTTTCTAAAAAACATGGCAATTTTTTCTTCTGATTCTAGATTAGATGTACTATTCGTTAATAATTTATTAATTTTCTCCAAGAAATCTCATGTGTGATTTATTCTTTAGTTAAGGGTCAGGGTTTGTTTATTTCATAGACGGTGATAATTCTGTTTAGATTCTCTATCTCTTCTGGAGTCAGTTTCAGTCAATTATATTTAACCAGAAATATCAATAATTTCATCTACATGCTTGCATGTGCAAAGTTGATCAAATTGCTATTCATGATTCTCAGTTTTCTCTGTATCTGTGGTTCATTTTCTTTATTATGTCTTGTTTCATATATCTGTGCTTTTACCCTTGTTTTTCAATGAGATTAGGTTGTTAGCCGCCGGAAAGGGATTGCAGCCTGGAACGGCAGCGCCGCGGGAAGGAGTCCGGAGACAGGATGGAGACGAAAAAATTCTTTAATCTTTCTGTCTCTGTCTCTTGTAATTTCTAACACTACATACACACTCTCACAAGAAACCAAGCCACGTACTCTTACAAGAAACTACAATGTATCTATACAATAGCGATAACCCTGTCCTTTCTCTCTCTGGTCTCATCCCATGCGCCCGAGCAGGAATGGTGCTTGCTCGATCTGCTGAGTCACTCCTCAAATCTCTCGAGATCCTGGGCCAAGTCCCGTGAGACTACGGAAGGCGACAATGCCCAAAAATGTCTATGGCCCATAGTCAACCGCAATCTTAGCTATCTCCCCAAACAGGGCTCCTGCATTAGGTAAACAAAAATATCTATCTTATTGTTTTATTTAGGAAAACACATCTTGAATTTATTAATTACAATGATCTTCTGTTCATAATTAATTTGTACCTTTTGATTTATCTTCTTTTCAAACATTATCTTTAAGGACTTGTATCATTGATTTTGGTCTTGTTCTTTAGATAAAATTGCTTTGTATTTTAACAAATTCATATTACTATGACGGTCCTAGCTTTTTTTTCATAGCAACATTTTTTTCTGGTACTTTTTTTAACATGGTTTGCCTGTGTGTGTGTGTGTGTGTGTGTGTGTGTGTGTGTGTGTGTGTGTTTGGCACAATCTTGAGGTGATTCCTTTTTTATTGTTACTATTTTGTTTTAGTTACTATAATTCCTCCAGGTTCAGTTAGGACTGTGGCTAAATTCCAGAACAGCAGGAAATCTCTTCACAAGAGTGTGTGATCAAGTAAGTGCCTTTGGCTTTTACTTCTCTTATCAATCATCATTTCCTCCGCAGGCTACTTGTAAAGCAGCATCTCACTCTTGCAACTTACTTCACCCACACAGTATTTTCCTCAAATATGGATTATTTATACAATTTATAATTCCATTCTGCATTTTCCACTTGTTAGGATATGTCTCAAACTTGGTCCATAGAAGCTCCCATCTCCAACTTTCATACCCATTCCTATTGATGCAACTTTTCTTTTGCTTTCTATCCTAAAAACAATGTTTCTATGGTGTAAGTCTATGACCATTGGAACCACTTTGTGGCTTCTTCCCCTGTTTGACCTTCACAGAACAAAGTGTGGCTTAGGTTTGTGGATATCTTCTGGTTAGACCAATTGTGGAGTTTAAATTTATTTTTCTCATTCTCCTTAATGCTCTTAGTGATATACAAGAAAAGAAGCAGTTGTTCTTTCATTCTTTTATTTCAAAACTATAAGATGCCTACTGAGTCCATTCTACTTTCTCAATGTATTTTCAGAGATATTGGTTGTACATATACAGAGATGCAAATGGAAAATGTTTCACCTACTTAGGTTACCTGTTTTTCTCTGAACACAATCCCTCTAGCACAGCTTGGACAAAAAGGTTTGTTCTCAAACAACAGTTGGAAATTATTACTTGCTTCAGATAAGCCTAGAATGCTTTTTGGCAAACCAATACATTGTTTCATTATCCTCTCTGTACCCCAAGATACAGACAGCAGGTGCAAATTCTACACATGGCTTAAATTCTCACCTTCTTTCATTCGATTCAATAGAAAATAATAAATCACCATATTCACAAAAAGAAACAGGTTGACAGAAAACAGACTTATTTTTATAACACACCTAAGATATATAGGGACTCATATATCTACTCAGCTATTTTAAAGGGGCTACACTTGCTCACTTGTGGGACAGCTGAATGCTGAGTTGCTAAGTTACTGGTATTTGACATCATCTCTTCCCTGACATCTCCCCATGTTTGACAGGCTCCAATGATTCACTGGGCGAGTCACCTCGTTACTCACATTACTCACTTTCCCAATGACGTCTATAAAATCATTTAAAATTCACCTCATATCCTAGCTGCAAATTCCCAGATTCCACATGAAAATATTTAAACTGCTTGATAGGCACTAAGTGCATTTGGAAGCACATTGGATAGCTTACTTACATTGTTCACATAATAGTTGTTATAATTAAATTTAGCATTTTTCTTCTGGGTTGGTTTGTGCTTGAGAAAAGAGGAAATGATTACTGGGAGGCAAATAATGGGAGATATCTCTTATGGGCTAATTTGGTTCCATGAATAGCTCACCTCACATATGCATGCTACGTATTAAGTCCATTAGTGCTTTGAATTAGCTTCAGAAAAGGTAATACTCCACATAATTTACCCAGTCAAGGGCATTTTCACCTGCTGATAAATTTACATATTTCCCAGTGTCATTAGATAAGAGGTAGTCATCAGATTAGCAGAGGGTACAGTCATTAGTTAGTTCATTTATTTGACTCCATCGATGTTAACATTAATTATAGTCTAAATTATATTTAGCAATTGTTGTCTTTCTTGGATGGAGTACTATATTACTATTTCAAGAAACTATAATTTTAAAAATCCATAGCAGGATAGGATATATGGTTTTACAAATATTCCAGAAGGATTAGTATTTAAGGCAGTTATATAGAAAATCGTTTGCATGATACCAATTTGAACATTATTTATACATTAATTTGACAGGATATAAAATCAATTGCCTAATTATTGGTTAAATTTATAAAAGAAATTCTATTGAAAGGTGCTTGATTATGCTGCATAGTTATGATAATATAATCAAATTTCCTTTCAGACATAATTGTCTGACCAATTTTGTTTCCTGATCCATTTTTTCTCACTTGTAAGATGGGCTTTTTTTTCACTTCTTTCCCTGTTAAAAGTAAAAGAAAAAAAGGAAGTACTGTACGTGGCTGTCCTATAATTATTTGGTAAGTTCTTTCCATGATAAAACTGTAAACTAAAACGCAACCTAATAAGCAGAATTGCCATCATTTAGAATGCTGTAAACACAGATCATACTGTAATCAAAAAGAGGTGCCCATGTAGGTGTTTACCAACCTGAACCATATGGCAGGAAGAAGCCGTAAGAAGATACAGTTTATCAAATCAAGTTCTTAAATCCTAGCTAGCAAATTCAGCATTCCTCATAAACAGTGAATTACCCTTACAGATGTTTGCCTATGAAATTATCAACTACAGAAGGTGCTTTGTTAGGAAACACAATCTGTTCAGCATCAAGTCTAAGAGAAGTATGCTATCTACATTTTTGACTCTAGAATGGATTTAATTGATAGTTTGTTAACATATTAAGTAAATTCTTTCTAGGAACAAATAAATCATACTATTGCAGAACAAATAACCATTGAACATCCATACTTAGCTAGTAGCATTTAGAGCATGCTACACTTCTTGGCTTACCTCTTCCATAAATGATGATTCTAGGATCCATAAAACCTTTTGGAGCTCAAAAAATAAGTTGCTGGTGGTGCCCATATTATTACATAAGAACAGCCTAGGAATCCCTCATGTAATAAATGAATTGTAACTGCAAAACTCCATCATGGGGCCAGAGCTATTATTATTTTTCATTTCTGTTTGCACTTGAGAGTAGTCCGGCTCTAAAGAGTAAATAGCATACTGACAGAAGCAAGTATGCAACACAAGGGCTGTACCACACAGATTGCTACCTTTAAGATTCTGAATTGTGAAGTTTATAATAAGCAATCATATGCTTGACAAGTAACAAAACATCTGAATTTTTGCAGCTTGTTTTACAGGAAACAGCCAGTTTGGAAGAAAGGTGTGGTAGGCAGGTAAATTCTGGTTTCTTTGAAAAACTACTTGAAATTATTTTGGCATAATTGAACTTGTACAAATTACAGAAACAACAGCAGCTGAAAGGAATTATGTATTGATGTTATTATGATGTTAATCATAATATGGACTGGAATCTGTTAAGTAAGGATGTATTCAGGTAAGCCAATAGGACCAGAAGGAATGAATAGCATGATGATTGTCAGAGACAGCCTGAAACTTGGGACCTGAGACAAATTGTTTCACCTCTCTGGATTTCAATCTTTCTCAGTCTGCAAAGTATGACTAACAATACAGACTTTGAGGATTATTGAAAAGATTCCAAGACATATGTGCTTAAGGATTATGCTTGGCATATAGTAGATGGCCCATTAGTATGATATATTTTATTAGTTATAGTAAATTTGCTATTATATACTTATAATAAATAGTAAATTTATCTTTATTTTTATTTGAATGAGATTTGGAAATATTAAAGAATGTCAAGAAGGAGAATTAATTCCCATGACCTGCTCGAATTATGCTGGTCTGCTAGTATTTTTTAAATTGCTAGAAATGCCAACTGCTGTCTGAAGCAATTTCTTTTAAATGAAGCAATTCTCAATATAGGCTTGTAAAAGGGTGGTTGATAGTTGGGTATAGTGCAAAGAACACTAGATTTTGAAAACAAAAACCATATTCTGTTCTACTTCTGCCACAAGTTGGCTCTCACATAGGTTGCTGGTCATTTAACCATTCTGGACCTTGATTTCCTAATAAGGGACAACCTTATTTCCTATAATTGAAATAATGTAATGAAGTTGAAGTGCTTTTATTAATAGTCACCTCCCATAGAAAAAATAAAGTTGCCCTATCAGAGCAAGTTAGCATGAGGACAAGAAGAAAAATGCTGGAAGATTAGACAAGGTAGAATCCAGCATATTATAAGAACCAAGAGCTCCCTGGTCTGAAGGGGAACTGAGCCCATTGTTAGAGACATGGTGAGAGGGCTTTCAAAGAAAGACAATTGGTTTGAATTTGAACAGCATTTGGAGAAAGTGGGCCAAAATAAAATGCATGAGGCAAAAGTATTTTTATTGCCTTGGGGACTGAGGGGCTGGGAATGGGGGAAGCCTGGTTGTGTTGCACTTGGTTAATGAAAGAAGTCTGTCCCAGTGTGTGATGGAGTGGGCTTGCATGTGCTTGCTTGCCAGACAGTGGAGGAAAAAAGGGGGATCAGGGAGGTGGGAAAGTTGGGAGAGCAAACAGAGTAGGATTTCCATGTGCATGTGCAATAATGTGTACAGTTTAAAGACTCTGTCACTGGAGGTGGGCAGTGAGATGGAAGGGGGAGTCATCATTCCCTGCTTTTTAGATTGAAGAGACTGAAAAACCACACAGCTAGGAAGTGAGGGAATCTCAAAACTAACTGGAAGCTAACTTTTCCTCCTCCTGTGGCTAATGGCCCTTCCTCCACATAGCTCCACTTCAGTGTGGAGAGATGACCTTGCTCTTGACTCTGCTTAGTTTGAAAAGCACTGAGGGGGCAGGGAGAGGTAGAGAGAAAGAGAAAATGTATTTTCCTCTGAGAGGGAGGCAGATGGGGAATGAGATGACAAACAGACTTACTGTAGACTCGTCCACAGGCCCTCCAAGGCCCTCAAATCAAAAGAAAAGTGAACATTTGATTTAAAAAAAAAGTTCAGCAAGCACACAGTGTTGTAACACACAATGTGCTCTATAAAAATTTTAAAGAATTAATCATAAAAATTGGAACATAAACCTCAGAAAGCTTATTTTTATTTTAAGTATGGAGAATGAAGCATTCCAGTCTTCAATAAAGGAAAGCCCATTCATTAACGGTGTTGTTAGGGAAAAAAAAAAAAAAAAAAAAAAAAGAATTCTATACAATCCATAGCCTTTCAAAAAAAAAAAAAAAAAGACGTTTCCCTGGATTCTTTTACAAGAACAACAGAAGGACTTTTGTTACTTTCTCAAAGGGTACTATCTTTTATGAGCTTATTAAGGCAACCTGCTTTTCTTCCCATGTTTGAGTGAAATTCTGTTGTTTCTCTAAGTGGCTCCTTCAGAGACTAGAATCGCCAGCCTCTGACAGGTGTTTGCCCCTCTCTCCTCACTTAGTCACTGTGTGAACCACCTAGGCACTGGGACTGGGCTGGTCTTAAGTAGAGAATTATGTGACACGTTAGGTGGTAATTTTGAGATGGCTCCCACATTTCTTTGGGAGTTAAGAAAAAGACCTGACTGACTTCATTTATGCATGTGACCCAGCAGAGAAAGAGGAAAAAGGTCACTATCTAGATTACAGCAAGATGTCATTTTCAATGTTGCCTTCCTAAAAAGGTGGATGACAAGTGAGCAAGGGTCGAACCTATTTTCCCTGTGTCTGCCAAATGGGAAGGAGCAAGTATCGAGGGTGCATCATGCTTGTGGATTTCATAACAGCTGCCTTGCCTCCACTCAGGGCCAAGCACCCCAGAGACAGATGACTGGGCGATTACTGGGCTCTTATCTTACAAAAATGGCCAGCAGAACCCTAATCCATAACAGTCTCATCTCTGATCAGAGTTGTATGACTCATATCTTTAATAGTCAATAGCAATGTCCTTGGGCTGAAATAGATGCAGGCACACCACAAGAGGTGAAATGAGGTGGCAGGCAAACTTGGTAAACACCTTTCTGTTGTTCTTTAGTACTTCTTTGACTGTGTTTTCATAGCGCTTGCATCAAGCACTAAATAGCTGAGAAAGCACTTACCCAGGGAAGGGGCTCAGGACGGAGCTGGGCTAACTTTGTAATTGAGGTATAGAGAATGTGCCCCCTGCCCTGCATCTCCTAGACAGAAAGTAGCCATGGTTTTTACATGGCTACACAGATCATCACTTACCATAATAATGAACATTTATATACCAATTGACAGCTTCTAAGGGAATTAGGACTAATATCATTATCCTCATTTACTGACAAAAAGGGAGATTCAGAAAGATGAAATCAGCTGTTCAAAGACATAGAAGTTTCAAATGATAAAGCAGGGACAGAAACTCATTCCCATGCCTCCTATTCCTGAGAGACTATATTGTATTATGATCCCAATGGCCAGAGATACTAGGTAGACACATTTTTCTGGATTGACTGGTTTTTCATTTGGTTTGTGTACTTCAGGAAAGTTTATAGCTACCTTTGAAAAACTCTGTTCCTTTTTCATGCCATTCCCAACATAAACTCATTCCCAAAAGTGACATTTCTCCCAATATGCTATCATTTGCAACTCTCTCCTCCCCTCTTCTCCTGCCCATCTCCCAAATCTCAGTCCCTCATTAGAGACTATGATCTCCATAACCATACTGAGAGGCAGCAGTAAGGGTCTGTTGAGATCAGAGAAAGCAGAATGGTAAAGATTTAAGGTATGGTGCTTTGAGAGGGAAAGTTTCCTAAAGAAGGTGGTAAGCCTACATTCAGGACTCAAAAGGAAGCCCAAGCAGGATGCAGGAAGGGGCAGCAGCTTGGTGATATTAGAGGATGGGGAGAGGACAAGTAAGATATGAGGCAAGTGCTATAAGCAAAAGTGTACTGAAGTAGAATGCAAGAGCTCCTCTTCATTATGTACCTTGAAACAGAACAGTAATTACTTTAAACAGGTTAAGGAGATTCATTATTAAAGATTTATTATTAAAAGGCACAGAAATAAGGTTTAAACTTACCCGTAAGATTTCCTCAACACAGCTTGGATCACTGGGAAGGCTTACCTAAAACAAATAGAAAAAAAATTAAGCATGATCTAGTTATTCTCAGAGAAGCTTACTATATACTAGTTTACTCCACAGGAGAAATGATAAGAAAACCTAGCTATCAAGAGTTTTGTTTCCCATTAATTACAAAGCAGTTTCTATCTGCAAATGGAGAGTTTTATTTTATGAAGCAGTTAACATGACAGTACAAGGTTCAGAAATAAAGTGACTCCTTGTTCTGTCACTGATTTGTGGTGGTACACTGAGCCAGCCCCCACTCCTGTCAGGCTTCTCTGCTCATCTCTCCAAAGAAGGATCTTGATCTTACGATCAATAAGGCCTCTGTGACCCACTGGAAGTTTGGTGTGTTGCTTCATTATAAAGATGAAACCTGTATAAAACCCTTCCTTTATTAAATCCAGTTCTCTTTGAAGTAGGGAATCCAACCAAATTCCAAAACACAAGACTAAACTCTTATGTGAACTGCACACTTTCCTTGGCACTTAAAGAGACTCTCAGACATTTATCCAGTGAATCCCATGAGCCATCTTTATTAATCAACCAAAATTCAAGCCACTAGTGGGAACATATTGAGAACTTACTTCATGTCAAGCATGTGGCCCTTTCCTCCAGGGGCCCCATGATCAGTGAAAGCAAGAAGTCAAACACTAGAATAAGGCACCAGGTAAGAAGCAGTGCATGATTAGGTACTTGGGAGTAGGAATATCACCTGGAGAAGCATCTGTTAATCATCACATCACACATCACCTGTGCAGGTTCTGAGCGTCCCTCAAACATTCCTGACTATTTCCTCCATATCTTCACCTTCTCCAAAATGTTAATCTGTTCATTTTTATCCCCAGCTTCTACTAAGGAGGACAGTGAGTCTTTATCATTCACTGCCTTGGGAGTTGAATGACCAGTCCTATAAAGAGAACACTGCCATAGCACTTACATGCCTCAGCCCCCTTGCAAGGACAATTCATTATTCTCAGATTGCAGTATAAGCTCAACCTTATTTGAAGAAATGGCACCAGATTTTCTCAATCTTAAAAAATGCACATTAAATATATATCAAATCTTCAATTAGTATTAAAGCCACTACTGTACCAGTATATGTTAATTTTACCCAGCATTTGATGAATATCTTCGGTATATAAGAGTTCCTGTCTCAAGGAGTATAAAATTAAGAATAGGAGAGGAAGGCTGAGACAGAATCACCAATAATAAAGGACTATTCATCCTGGTTTATCCAGTATAATTCCATTTTACACTTGTTATCCTGGTGTAATTATTGATAATATCCCCTCTCATCCTCAAAAAATGTCCTAGTTTGGATGACAAGTTAGTCACACTTCCATTAACAATAATATTGTAGTGCTGAATAGAAGGTGCAACACAAGGAAAGATTCAAAAATTTGGCTGGGCACACATTGCAAAAAACTTAAGTTATAGGTTTCAGATAGTGAACCGGTGGTAATTCAGCTTAACACAGTTCGCTCAATTCATTCACTCATTCAACAAGTATTTTTTGAAGACCAAGGACTGTGCACCAGGCTGGTGCTAGGTAGAGCTATAACAGGAAACAAAAAGAGACACAGTTTCTCCCTCATGGAGTTTGCAGGCTCCATGGGAAGGTGAATCGGAAGAATCACAAAAGTAACACACTGCTGTCATTGCTGTAAGGGCTATAAAAGAGATCATCTACCAGACACCAGTTCTGCAATGTAAAAATTTCTGTCTAAATAAGTAGGGTCATAGCACAATTTACACTTCCCTCCTAGAGACTCATGATGCAAATCAAAGGCTGTTGAGATGCCTGCCTAATTGTTTTAATGTAGCACATCCCTAACTTGCTTGACTCTTGACTTCATGGGTTTTTAGTTTGAGATTTTTATTTTTCAAGAAACAACTCTTGCTATTCCACAGACTGCATGTTTGCAGAACATACACACATTGATGTAACTTATTACAGGCTTATAGAACTCAATTGGTGGTTCATAACAGCAAACAAAATCTCATTCCATTGCTCAGTGTTTTAGCAACTGTATTTTCCAAGACAATCCTTTAACTTCTAATAAATACCTTCCCCAAACGCAAAGGTCAAGATGATTATAACAAGGGCTTACATTTTCAATACATTGTTGTATCAGTGTAGGCTGCCTAGGCTACACATGTATGGCCCAGTCTCATTAAAAGGGTTTTGTTTGCCTTTTCTAGGTAAACACATCAATGCTAATTTTGAAATTAAAAAAGGAAGGAATCTCAGCAATATACACATACAGTCAGAGTACTTGCCTATGTGTCAAAAGAGTTGGGTGGGAATCTTGGCCCTACCACTTGGGAATAGGATTTAATAACAACCCCTCAGAGTTCCAGTTTTCCCAAATGTAAAATAAAATATAATAATAATAATGTTTATCCCTTTCAATCTTGCAGAGATTTTGCAAGCATCAAATGAAATAAGTGATATGAATATGCTTTGTAACGTGCAAAATCACACACACTGTGTCAGGTTATTACCTCTTGTCTTATTATACTCCTTACTTCTATTATTAAAAGTGCAGTCTTCTTGTCTTTTCAAACTAAAAGCTGACTTACTCTTGCCAACTGCAAAAATCTCTGTATCTGGAATTACAAACACCCATTTCTATAAGGGAAGAAATGCTGTCAAAAGAGAAGGAGTCGTGGACTCTGGGGCTTTGCAGCAAACCTAATAATGATGACCAAAGTTAGCAGCACTCAGGATTGAGAAGAGCTCAACGGACAAGAGCCGTCACATCAATATGTATCTACACCCAGTGCGCACATATTTGTCTTTTTAAGAAAATACTGGAACCCAACATCCTCATGAAGTCACTAGTTCTGTGAATTCATCTAGCCCAGCCCCCCAGCTGGTTTCTCTGCAAGATAAGTCCATTGGAGCTGCAAGTGCTTCTTAATTAACCCACAAACATTTCCTACAAGACCAGAACAGTGCTGGTCATAGGGGTTTGGTGAGACAAATAACTGAAACTTGGCCTCTTTCACTAAGAGTTAAATGTCTAGATGGGACAGGAAAACAAACAATTAGAGACCCACTGGGACATACATTGTAAGGTAGTCGTGACAAGGGTAATAGGATCCTATTCATTTGCAGTCCGCCTATTCATCAGTTCTCCCATTTACTTCTTTAGACAACAAATCCTGATTGAACTCACACTGTGCTCAGGATGGTGCCAAGGGGGAGGATTTAAAGACACTGGAGACAACTTCACTTCTGCCTTCAAGACTTCACGCAAATGGGGGAGACAACATGTACAGGGGAGACAGACAATACCAAACAGGAGGTCCCATTTAGGTGCCAGGGAAAGGGTACCTACCGGGTTCACGGACAGAGCCAGGTCGGACAGAAGCTCCCAGCCGCCGAGGTCCCCACTGTAGTCCTCACTCCATATGGGAGCGAGAGGCCAAGGATTTGACATGACTGAGAAGTGGTGGGGCCACCTGGGGCCACTTCAGTCTCTGAGCCCCCTGCAGCGCCGCGCCGGGGGTCACTCTGCACACTCTGCTGCACTAAGGCTGGGGCTGGATTTTGTCCTCTTGCACTCTTTCTTTCCCTCTTGGGCACACACACCCACACCTCTCCCAGTAATTCTGGAGGCAGGACTTGCACAGGTGTGAAAGATAGAGACTGAGGAAGAGAACTAGTGGTGGCACTGGGATTAGAACTGCTGCCCGTCGAATTGCCAAACTGCTGCTTAATTCTGGAGCCACCTTCTCCTCTCTTTAAATCCACTCTTGAGTATTCAGATAGTCCACAAAGCACAAGTTAGCCACTCAGAGCCGCAGCGTCCTTTCACATTCCCCCTCTCCGCCCCCTCCTCCTAGAGCAGAAAGCAAGCTGCACAACAACGCACAGGGAAGGCTGTGCTCTCACTCCTGGCCCCAGACGACCCTCTTGTGCTGGGCAGGGATGTGGTCCTCTGAGGGCCAGGGAAGGGAGGCGCATGTCTCAGGCAGGTGGTGAGTTGACTGAGAGCGCTCACAAGTGCCTACCCTCTCTGCATCTGACAGTGCAGGCTGCCACCCCATGTAGCCACAGAGACCACGCACAGATCATCTGCCTGGTGATAAATACATATCTTATAAAATAATCGGGGTACCTTTAAATCATCAAATATTCAATTAACTACAGCAACAATAAATGAATTGCATAGGATGTTTTAATCATTCTAGAATTAATCAGTTTGGAGCATACTTCTTCGCGATTAGGGTAATACAAGATATCAAAAATACCCTGATTGTGGCATTGAGAGACATAAGCAGCAGCTAACACTAATAGAAAACACGGAGATTAATGTAAAACATTAAAGGAATAATGGTCATCACATGGTTAACCCAGAGGAGCTCCACACATGTCTTTAAGAACATTATTACTAAGGGATTGAAAGTGAAGTGAGGTCATTTTTCTTCTAAAAACATCCTGAGGTTGTCCCACAATACCTGGCAATTAAAGCCCACTATTCCACCTTGACAAAGACTTCTCAAAGTACAGTCAAAAAATTGCAAGTTTAATCACTAATTAAATAATCAGGCTCAGTTAAACAATATCCACAACTGACACTGATAGCAGCTTCTAAACGAATTATACTTTATTTTCATTAACAAATCACCACATTTATCCCCATGATTGATTTATGGGACACAGAGCTCCCTGACATGGTAATACTAATAAAATGAAACTCAGGTTATGATATTGTACTACCTAATGAGTTTTTAGGCTTCTTAAAAATTTTAACTCCCATAACCAGTCATTTGTAAAAAATAGGGGACAGCAGCCTCTGAAGTTGTTATTTGCTTGTATTTTGAAGTTCCCATCTAGGGAGTCCCAAGTTTCCAAAATGAATTTGGAAAACTACAACCTCATTTCACATGAGGATCGACTTCCCTTGCTTCATGCCTCACCTTAACCTGTCCCTACTCTAGTTTGTATTCATGAGCCTATGATTAAATGGGAACAGTTAATATTACATAAGCTGTAGACAGAAGTCCTCAGGTAATATAACTTTAATCAAAAACAAAAAAAAAAAAAAAAGAGATTTTAAAACAGTTACATAGTACCACCAAACCAGCTCATCCTTCTACTTCATTTTAGTACAGCAAAAGACTTGGGTTTCAGGCTGGCTTGTACCTCAGTGGTAGAGCGCTTGGCTGGCATGCATGAGGCACTGGGTTCAATTCCCTGCACCACATATAAATGAATAAATAAAAAAATAAAGGTCCATCAACAACTAAAAAAAAAAAACATTTAAAAAAATACTTGGGTGTCCAAATAGTTGGTATTTACTTTAAAATATTGCTTCTGACCAATTTTAAAGGAATTCTCATGATCAAAATACCCCATGCAAAACAAACTAATGTACACCATTCCCTCTGAAAAAGGAAAGAACAAAAAATAGACCATGAAGCTCAAAACAATTCAATACATGCCATTTTAAGTCAAATACGAAAATGATCCTTTTTAGAATGGTACATGAAAATTCAACTAAAAAGGAAGAGGTAACAATGGGTTTCATTTATTTAAGCAACTAAACATGGCAATTTACTGTATTTTCTGGAGGCTCCAGGGGTAGTCATTCTTGAAGCTCAGTCGATTTAGATTAAAATCTCAACACTGAAACTTAACAGGCTTTATGACCTTGGACAAGCCACTTGAGCTGCTTGGTGCCTCTGTTTCCTATCTACATGAAAGCAATAAAAAGTCCATTTCTAGGATTTTCGTGAGACTGAAATGAAGTGAGGTTCATCAGAGTGCCTTAGTCCAGTAGTGGGTGCACAAGAAGTTTTCATCAACATCTTCTGTTCTAAGTCCCCTCAAAGTTCCTCAGATGCTGGCCCCATGACATCTTATGAATGTCGCTAATTATTAAGTCCTCTTCAGAGGCCCTGTGTGTAAAGAGTCTCAGGCTGTTGCTCCATCTGCTGGCTCTCACTGTAGGTGACAAAGGAAGCAGGAGATGGGACTTGAGGGGGTATGTCACAGAGAGTGAGGAGCAGGGCTGGTGGAGTGGGGGAGGGGTGGGGCAGGGGCCTTGCTTCATTATAAGGACATCTCTTCACTGATTACATTAGATATGGGAAACAGCGGAATGCATATGCAGAAAGGCCCATCATCAGCTGAGTACCTAATGGCAGATGGAATTTCAAGTGAAGAGTACTTAATTCAGTGGGTTCTGAATAGCCATTAGCTCACTGTTCATTTATTTGGTCTAATAACTAGTTTCTATAGAAGAGTGAGTTATAATCGGGAGGGGGGTGTGTGTGTGTGTGTGTGTGTGTGTGAGTGTGTGTGTGTGTGTCTATGTGTGTGCACGTGCATACTACAGACTTAAAACAACAAGGTACACATATAGAAAGACAACAAAAAGAAACCAAGAATCCCTTTGGAAGTGCCTGGTTACCTGACACACATTCCCCCAAGGACGCCATACTTCTGGGGATCACTTTGGCTGACCAACAGGGTCAATCTTGGTGCTACTGCTGCCCCTGCCAACACTCACCAACACTCATGTCTCAGCTGTGCAGTCTCCTCTGGACAGGTTCCCCAGGCTTAAACCCCTTACATGCATATTCTGCAGGCATCTCATCACTATTCCTTCATTCTAGGCTCAGAACTCAGCTATCATCCTCTTTCTTTTTGGCAGCCTTCCCTACCCTACCCCAACTTGCTTGCCCTTTCATTCCTATGTTCTTCTAGACCTTCTGCCTGCTCCTGGGCCTGCCATAAAACCCAGGGACATTCTGGTCATGTCCTATTCCCTTTGAAATGCCTAGGTATGCATCTAATTCTTCAGGACCTACAGGATATACCCACTTCTGTTCTGTCCAAGTCCTAGCACTGCAACCAAGGACCATTTAGGATGAAATTCTGGATTTCAGTAAACCCCTCCTTATTGCACTTTCACTAACATTAATGACTATATGGTATGCAGACAGATAATTTCTTCTACTAAAAGTCCTCTGCAGCTGGGCGCGGTGGCACATGCCTGTAATCCCAGTGGCTTGGGAGGCTGAGGCAGGAGGATCACAAGTTCAAAGCCAGTCTCAGCAAAAGCAAGGCACTAAGCAACTCAGTGAGACCCTGTCTCTAAATAAAATCCAAAATAGGGTTGGGGATGTGGCTCAGTGGTTGAGCACCACTAGGTTCAATCCCTGGTACCCGTCCCCCCAAAAAAGTCCTTTGCAAAAAGGAGTTGGTTCGATCCAAATTGAAATGAAGGGGATTTCATCTTTATATAAGCATGATGATTTTTTTTTGTCTAATCCATTTTGCACTTATAAGTATCCATTGAACACATGTATCATGAACAAATAAAAATTTAGTCTATAGAAACTAGAATTCAATGAAATAGAGCACTTTCAGAACTAATACATAATCTAAATTTATAGAAATGATGTATCAAGAAGCAAGTTCACTTTTATTTTCTGTCAATTAAAGAGTAAAAGTTACAGTTTTAGATTTGTGATATGGTCCTTACCTAATGCTTGTAGCAATTCCACATAGCATAAAATATCTAAACAATTGCTAAGCAATGATATCACTTTCAAATAAAAGATCAGATGAAGTAGTGAAAAGGACAAAATCCTGACAGTCAAGAAACGGCAGTTCCATATCCAAACTATAGTAGTAATTAGCTGTGTGATTTGGGACAATTCACTTCCTCAGTCTCCAGCCTATAGAGTGAAAGGCATGGGAATATGTTACAAGTTCCCAGTGTGTTGTATTTATAATGAAAGCACAAACATAATGGGGGAAGGCTGGGGTTATAGTTCACATAACCCCACATAAACTAAATAAATAAAATAAAAATACTGTGTCCATCTACAACTAAAAAAAAATTAAAAAATAATAGGGGGCTGAGGTTGTGGCTCAGTGGTAGAGTGCTCACCTAGTGTGGGTGAGGCACTGGGTTCGATCCTCAGCACCACATAAAAATAAATACATAAAAATAAAGGCATTGTGTTCACCTACAACCAAAAAAATATTTTAAAAAATAATGGGGGATAAATGTAAGACTATCAATTTTTATTTTGTTGATAAAGGAAACAATAACAAATATTATTTCAGCTATTTTGTAAAAGAAAGGACATTGAAACCTTCAAAAGTAACAAAATGCATAATCTCAGAATGAAGTATAGTTTCTTGAAAATATAAGCTACAAAGTTATGCCAACATCAGACACATGCAGGTATGTTCTTGCATGTGCACATGTGTGTGTGCACACACACACACACACACACACACAGAGGCACTGTTCTTATATTTCCTATTTTGCCAAAGAATATCAGCACCTTCATTTTGGACTAGTTGCCAGATAAGATGATCTTTCATGATGCAAACCTAATTTCATATTGAGGAGAGAGCGGGCGGGGCAGAAATGTAGACAGTGAATAAACAATTCCTCCAGTGAAAGGGAATAGAGAAATGAAATGATAGGAAGTGGTGTTGTGAGGGTCAAGGCATTTGTTTGATTTTGTTTTTTAAGAGGGATGTTATTAAGGTGTATTTATATACCAATGGGTATAAGTCAGTGGAAAGGAAAAAAAATGTTACAGAAGACAAACTGGATAGTTGTAAAAGTGAAGTCCTTGAGAAGGAGTGAGCATATCAGGACACAATTGGAGAGGCTGGCCTGAAACAGGAGCATGGACACTTCTGGACACATCTTCCATTGTATCAAGAAGGAAAGTAGAGTGCCTAGGCATACAAGCAGTGGGATTGAAAAAATTAAAGATGAGAAGATGTGGTGTACTTATCTGATTGTATCTATTTTTCTTTATGAAGTATGTGGCAAGGTCATCCTATGAGAAAGGTGTGCAGTTATCAGAAACAGGAGGAGAAAGGAAAGGTGAAAAATGCAGGAGCCCTGTTTGGGGAGATGGGTAGATTGCGGTTGACTATGGGCCATGGACGTGTTTGGGCATTGCCGCCTTCTGTAGTCTCACAGGACTTGGCCTGGGATCTCGCGGGACTTGGCCCAGGATCTCGAGAGACATGAGCCGTGACTCAGCAGATCGGCCCAGCGCCATTCCTGCTCAGGCGCGTGAGATGAGACCTGAGAGAGAATGGACGGGGTTAACTCTATTGTGTATATATATTTGTAGTTTTTTGTAAGAGTACGGGCCTTGGTTTCTTGTGAGAGTGTGTATGTGGTGTTAGAAATTACAAGAGACAGAAAGAGAAAGATAAAAGAATTTTTTCATTTCCATCCTGTCTCTGGGCTCCTTCCCGCAGTGCCGCTGTTCCAGGATGCAAATCTCTTTCCGGCGACAACAGAAAAATAGTTGTCTTGGACAACAGGCATATGGAGCAGGGACTTGCTGGGGCAGTACAACAGAACTATGTGGCAATGTTGAAAGGAGACAGAGAGAAAGCTGCACAGAAGAAGACATTGCCTCTACCGGAGATACATGAAGAAGGATACCAGGCAAAAAAGGGAGTTAAGAGGCCAAGAAGCTCTGATGACTTAGAGTTGATACTCTTTCTTCTATTAGCTCTGTGCCTTCCACCACTGATTAGTTAATTAACCACAGTTCACAGTTCTCCAACTGCTTTAATCTAGAAAAGGCTTCATTCTGAGTAGGATTAATGATTTTGGGGGACCCTATAGTGGTGATTCCTGTAATATTACCCAGAAGGCCTGATGAAATTAAGCCCAGGGTCAAATATGGCCCCATGCCCTGATCTCCTCTGGGGCTAAATGAATTCAACTCTGTCTCTGGAGGAGCACAGAGAACTCCATTAACCCATGTCCTCCTGAGAAAGCTCTTCTATACAACATTGGAAAGAGCTATTGGATTGTTTAAAGAAGAGCTCTTTAAAAATCATTTAAGTATTTTATACGTAAGCAGGAATTTGACACAGTTAATATGTGATTGTTAGCATGAAACTTTTAAAAATAAGATTATCTTTTATAATATATCTTGGAGTGACAAAGTCTTTAAGTATTTAAGGTTCTAAAGATATAAGGACTTCTTCACTGGAACAAAAAAAGAGAAGCAGATGTTCAGGTCTTTCTGGGAGTTTCTGAAGACATTGCCACAGCCATGTTTTGGGGTCTTCAATTAGGTGCTATAACCCCATTTACAGAAGAAGTTTTTAAATATATGTCTTTAGCTCTTATATTTTGAAAATCTTTTAGAACATCTTTCCTTGACATTCATAATCCCTCTCCCTAAAGAAATCACTGTGCCTTTTCTCAATACACAGCTAATGACTTAAATGCCTATTTTAAAATGAGAAACACAGAATTCAGTTTGATTTTCTTTTGGCTAAATTTCCCTTAAAGCAATGTAAGCAGAGTAGACTTTATAAATTGTACCCACACATGCCCTCAATAAAAATGCAACAACAGAATGCACTTGATAGAAAGTGGCTCCACTTTCAGAGTAACCTCTAACTAACTTGGCGCCTTATTGACTCTCTAAACCTTGCACTTAGGATTGTCTTAATTGCCAGTGGATGACACCACCATTCCACAGACACAGAATTACAATTGCTCTTTGTTGACAGTGATGATCCTAAAGTACAAGCTGTATGCATGGGAACTGAATCCTTGCCAGCTCTCCTATTATTTATAACTCTAATTAAAACACTTTTATCTATTAATGCCAAATGACACTGCTAAATATATTCAGGGACATTCACATTTTTTTTCCCTATACGTCTGAAATCTCTTAGATCTGAGCCCAGTTACATGTGATCTAACTGCTCTCTAAAATGAAATGATAGCTAAGAATAACTCACTTCCATTAGATTTATAAATCTCATTAATTAATTCTACATTTCCAGTGTTGTAGAGACCAAAATCAAATGCAAGATCTAATTAAAGAGAAGTAAAAAATTGTTAAGAAACAACACTGAGATTGAAACACAGAAGTAACTGTTTAGCCTCAAATTAATGAGGCGCTATGCTAAGCAAGCATGTCCATTAATCCCTAATGAGGATTTTAAACACATTAAAACTTCCTAATACAAAATGTTTGCCTTCTTTTTATCCAATAACAAATAAGCCAATAATTTTCTGGCTCTAAATGACACTATTAACTGTCACGGCATGTTTTATTTGACAAACCCTCCATTCAAATACTGTAAAACCAATTAATTTGCCTGCTGTGAAATGTGTTTCTTGATAGCTTTTATGTGATTTTTTTTCTTCTCAAAGAAATGTAAATAGGAGGTCAATGTAGGTGCCTGATTTTGTTTAAAAAAAATATGCCACAGTAGCTATAGGTTGTCAACTCTGTTTGCATTTCAAATGAATTGAAAGACAACCTCCATTTTCAGGTCATCAATCACAGATTGGTCTCCTGATAAGTAAACTGCATCAGAGTAATAGTTTGATTACTGTGAAGATGGTCTCATATTTGAGAAGGGAGAGTTGGCAAAATTACCACTTTGTTCAATTACAAATAATGATTCCTAACCCTGGCCCTTATCCTTTTTGCTTTGTTAAGTGACCTGGGGCTTTGTTACCTATTTCCTACTACATCTAGCCTCCCCCCAAATTCATTTGCATGTGCATACAGGAAATCTCACTCGAAAACTGGAGTTTATTCTTGATGCTTTGATTTGAAAATACCACAATTTGTTAGACTCTTATTGTTGGCAGAAAAATCAATATAACAAACACAAGAAGTTCTTGTTAAACATCATGATGAAATTTAATTGTCATCAAACCAGTATTAAGAGGTGGGATCTTTAAGAGGCAATTAGGCCTCATGTGTTCTGCACTAAAGAATCAACTAACGTTGTTATCACTAGAGAGGGTTTTTTATTAGTGAAGTGAGCTCCTTATAAAAGGACAAGTTCAGCTGCCTTCACTGCTCTCTCTGTTCTTCTACTCATGTGATGCCTTCCACTATGGTTGATGCAGCAAGAAGGCCCTCACAGATGTCTATACCTTGGCATTATACTTTCCAGACTCTAAAACTGTGAGTCAGTACATTTCTGTTCATTGTAAAAATTAAGTTTCAGGTATTCTGTTATAGCAGCACAAATTTACTAAGACAGAAAGCATATACTCTGTAAGAGTAGATAAGACCCACATACCTAAAATGCATAACAACTGTGCAAGTGAACACATTTTTTTGATTCCTGAATCAGGCACATTGGCAGAAGGATTTTTCTTTGAGTGGTTACCAGAAGCAATTTGCATGATATGATGTAGAAGGCTAAATATGGGAATTTCCATAATGTGTAGCTATGGGGTGAATTAAAATGATCAATTGAAATCAGGACTATCGTAGAAATTCCAGAGTGCGTGGAGATCCTACTCAAAAAAATAAGATGCATGGCTCTGGCAATAACTGTAAGAGAAAACTGCAGAAGAGAAAAACTGTCCAGGAATCTAAGTGGGATTTGAACTTAACTTTGAATAAGAGAAAAAAAAATCAGATAGGCAGTGACTATGACATTTTGAAAAGACATATCAGTGTTTCCTAAAATTACCTTAGTCCTGGTATCATCCAAGGTAATTGGTTAAATGCAGAAAATGTGTTAAATTAATCTGACTAAAGAATTTTCTGTACACATGCTGGGCATTGTGTATAACACTATTTCCCAATTCTCAAGATTCCCTTAGTATTTCATGAGATCCTTGAGGCAACTGACTTGAAGAAACTGTCAATTCACTGACAAAGTGGAAGACCTTGGGTCAAGTTACAGATTGTCCAGACATAAAACAAAGGGGTGGGCCTAGAATCTAGTCTCTTAGGTGACTCTTGGCTTTTAAAAGCAGTCTATCAATCTGTGGTGCAAAGCAGATAACTTTTAAAGCTTCAACATGTCTTAGCTGATCTTTAATTAGTACAAGTTCCCAATCTAAAAGTAAAAGCTGATATCCATCTCATTCAACCACCAAATGCATGATTGAAGATCTGAATGGTACTTATATACTTTGTATACAAGCAGTTGTATGTAAAAAGATACTATACTTGTGCATGATGAATAAGTAAATAAATAATAAAAAAATTTTAAAAAAGGACAAAAAAAATAAAAAAAAAAAAGTAAAAGCTGCACATTTCACAGATACAGAGCCTGCATGAACTATAGAAGTAAAAATGCCAAACAAGTATTTTCATAATGGAAACAGACAATACTCTTAAGAAATTCAGTGGAAGCTTTAAAATATGGGCAGTTCAAACTTTAATATCAGGGAGACCACAGGACAATTAGATGTCATTTTCAAAAATAATATGTCATCCCCAAAGCCAAAATGCCTCAATCATATGAAAGCTTCTCAATGACTTATAAGTTCTTGCTAAAAAGTAGTGAGAACGTAATTTGTACTTGGATAAGTCAATAAACTTGAAACTGAGACATATAGAAATGGCTCCATTTGAAATTATTCTTTTGAAAAAATTTATAATTATTTTTAAATCTTCCAATTTAATCAAGATTTGGGAATATACTTTAGACCACCAGATATCAAATATGCTTTCGACCTTTTCAACTGTCAGACCAGACAGATTTTTATCTTATGTGAATCAACCAAAGTCTCAAAGGTGCAGTGCCAGAGCATGAATCCATTTCACAAGACAGTCATTGAAATTATAATTCAAAGTTCAACTTACTTTCACATTTTCTACTGCAATATTTTTGGCAGCCCAGGGCAGAAAGTCGAAACCTGGTTTCCAATGGAGACCACATCTAGTGGTTTCTCAATGTTGGCAGCAAAAATTCTTCCTTGTCGAAGAAATGAGCTGATGCTCAGTTTCATTAATTCACTTTCAATGACTACTGCTCACTCTAAGGAAGACTTTCTTTACCTAAGGATGTTGACCTGCTTTTGGACCCCATCAGAAACAGACATGAAGAGACACTGATGTATTAGGAGATTGGGAAATTCCCTGCAGTGGCCTTCACAAACTCCACAACTTCCATTTATTCTCACTGATGCCATGAGCACAAAAACCGAGATTTGTGGTAAAGACATGGAGCTGGAATCTATAAATACTCCCAACTTGAGATAAATAAACCCACTAATATGTACTACAGTAAAAAAAAAAATGTTATTTTAAGGTCTTTGAAATAATTTTAAAGTCTTTCTTCATGCAAATGTATTATCAGAACAAGAGTTATTTTAAATCTAAAATAATCTACCAATTTAAACAATGTAACTAGCTATATGCATTTAGTTAGTTGGGTATCAAAATGCTCTGTGCTGAAGGCATTCTATAAATGAAAGTGTATTATGATCACACTAACCTTGAAATTATCTAGCCTTGAACTTAGATATACTTATTCAATGTGTTTCATTAATTTCTAAATCTTTTTGCTTTTGTTTTGCAACTCATGCTCAAAAAGAAAGTATGACACCTTTAATGCTGTAAAGTTTTAGAAGGGCATCTAACATCTACCATGTGATAAGTTTTCTAATTAACGTTTTCAAAATTCTCAGTTTCTCTTCTCTATAAATGATGATCTAACCCCAGAGAGAGATCTCCTAAATCTTTACTGTTATAATATTAACCCCTCAATTCAAAACTCTAAGAATAGTACCCTAGTGGCATTCCTTTCCAAAAAATGGAAGGAATGAGGGCATTTATATGAGGGCAATTTTAATCATATATTTTTCTATTACTGCTACTATGCTACAATGCTAATACAAATAATTCTTTGGAAGCTTATAGTCCTTGCTAGGTGGCTACATCCTTTCACATCCTCCACCCCGACCCCATTCCAGTATCATTTGTTGATCATAGCAACCCTCTGATGTAGAGAAAAGACAGAATGATTTCATATTTAAAATGAAATAAATGAAGTTCAAAAGATTACATGAATTGGCTGCGTTTTTATGGCTAGTCACTGGTGAATACTAGCCTCCATGTATTTTGGTTACTCAATTCAATGTTTCTTCACTATTTCACACTGCTGGTCTTTACACATGGATTTCCCATGAAGTTTGCCTGTAGCCATAGCAATTCAGGAGATAAGCTGACAAACTGTAATGAAGTCCTCTTAATCCACCCAAGATGACAGGTTACTCACCTCTGTTACAGGATAAATAATGTTATTTACATTATTTTCTCAAACTCTCAACATAAAAGTCAAAATGATGTTATTCTAAAAAGAGTCCTAAAACGGCACATTGGGAACTTGGGAGTAAAAAAAAAGCATCTTGAGGGGATGTTGTCTGTATAGTTGTAACTCACAGATGATACCTTGAAGAACCCTGCTATTATCAGTAACAGACTAACTCCAACTAGGCCCCCCCAAGTAACTAAGCACTGAGGACTCAGGTTCAGCATTGAGTTTAGCATGCTGGTACTCCCATTCTTGACTCTTCCTTTAGCTTTTGTTTTCTGGTCATTTTACAAATGACTGATGGAAATACCTGCACAAATGTGCCTTAAAAACTGTCCTTCAGGCCAGGCGTGGTGGCGCATGCCTATAATCCCAGCACTTGGGAGACTGAGGCAGGAGGATCACGAGTTCAAAGCCAGCCTCACAAAGGGCAAGGCACTTAGCAACTCAGTAAGACCCTGTCTCTAATAAAATACAAAAAAGGGCTGGGGATGTGGCCCAGTGGTCGAGTGTCCCTGAGTTCAATCCCTGGTACCAAAACAAACAAACAAACAAAAAAAAAACAAAACAACAACAAAAAAAAAACTGTCCTTCAACCAACAACCAATAAGTCTACAATTTTTACTTCATGAATCTTAAAATTATGATGAAATGAGTTTATCACTGCCATAAAAGGGCCATGAAAGAAATACTAATCTAACATGCCATACTGTTATGTTTTGGATGTGAGGCATTCTCCAAAAGCTCATGTGTGAGACAATGCAAGAAAGTTTAGAGATGAAATGCCTGCATTATGAAAGCCTTAACCTGATCAGTGAATTAATCCCCTGACAGGGATTAACTGAGCGGTGACTATAGGCAGGGAAGGTATGGCTGGAGGACATAGGTCTTTGGGTATGCCTTTAGGGTATATATTTGGTGAGCTGAGCTTAGTCTCTCTCTGCTTCCTGATGTGATGTCCCGGGAAGCTTTCCTCTGCCACACTCTTATATCATGATGTCCTGACTTATCTTGAGCTCCAAGAAATGGAGCCCGCCATCTATGGACTGAGACCTCTGATTGTGAGTCCCCCAAATAAACTTTCCATAACTTAATTTTTTTCTCGTCAGATCTTTTAGTCAGAACATCAAAACAGCAACTAAAACACATACCCTACCCTTTCATTGGTGCCCTCAAGGAATGGGAAAATAGCCAAATAGAACTCATGTGTTTAAATTTTGGTTACTTATGCTGAGACACACACTCTGAAAAACTGACTGCCCCATGCTTCCAGCCATTACAGGTACAGTAGAGGTATTTTGACCAAAGCATTGAAACTCTTACTGCAATCTACTAAGTCTGCTGGAAGACAAGGAGAAGGAGGACCAGGTCATCAATAAAATAACTCTAATGATGAATGTGTCATTCTTCATATGCAAAACCAATGCTACTGGTTCATTTTAAATGGAATATTTTCGAGTTGCATATCCAGTAATGAATGGACACGTCCAATTCATACATAGTCTTTTGTTAGAAAAATGGCACTAGGAATTATACAATCCACTATTCTGCCTTCTGGCCCATTTTAAAGATGAGGCAAATGCAGTGCAGAGAGGTGAAATGATTTGCTCAAGGTCACACAGCCATATGAATGGATGATCTGGGATCAATTTTTATCCTTCAGATTTTGAGGCAAAATCATGTTCTTATATTATACAACAATTGCTTACATGACTTTCATGACAGGGAACTCATTACTTCATGATTCCATTTGATTTATTTCATTTCAGTTTAATTAAGCAACTCAAGAAGTTTTAATTAAGCTTCTTCCCCTGGGATATCTAATAGAATTATCTACACAGACTCCTCTGTATTCTGTTGGGAACAAGCAATGGTACACCAGGGGAGAGAACTTGTGTCCTACCTCACTCCTAAAAATAGTATGGTGATGGGGTTAAGACTGTGATGAATATATGTCTGAGAATGCAGTAAGAGAAAAAGAAAAGGTGGTTGAATGAGATGGATATCATTATCCTAAATGCATGATTGAAGACCTGAATGGTACAAATATACTTTGTATACAAACAGTTGTATGTAAAAATAAGATATATATGTGCATTATGAATTGTAATATATATTTAAATATAAATAATAAATAAATTAAAAAAACACATTTTATATGTCCTTGCTCTCTGGTAACTCAGAAGTATGGGTTCTAATCTCCCCACCCACAATGCTAAAGGGTGGGACCATCAGAAGTCAGAGATCAGTTTTGTCTAGAGCCTGGCATGGTTAGTCTAAAGGCTAGAGCTCATCTTCAGCATTTTTGGCTATAGAGCCCAGTGAGGTGAACCTGTGTATAGGGAGGTCATGGCCATTGCCTTGGCTTTCCATAGTTCAGTTTAAATAACCAAGCTGACTGAACCAAGGAGATGAGGTCATATAATGCCCACAAAATGCCTTTGAGAAGAGAAGCTAGATGAATAAATGTATTTTGTAAATTGTGATATAAGTACAGAAAATGAGAGTACTTGTTAATTTCTGAGAAGACATGCATTTGAGCAAATGCAAATGCCCCACTCTTGTAAAGGATTAATTAATGCCTACTTTCAAATGGTGTCTGAGTTAAATTTCTGAAATTTCAGGCAATTTCCTGTATTCTTTCTTTTCATTGTCTACCCAATTTTGTGAACGTAGCCCTAATATCTAACTTTTAAATGGAAGGGCCACACTAAGGAGAAAATGGCTCCTTCCAATGGGGCTCCCTAATTAGGCAATGTGGCGTATCCCAATGGCCAAACCATGGCCTAATAGTGATCTCCAGGCCTAGTCCACCTATACAAGTGAACATTTGGTTGCAGCTGACTTCAAGGTACACATAATTCTATATGAAAACCATTCAGCATTGACGTCTTACATAATTCTTTTTATACCTGCACTAAAGGTAAGATGCAAAAATGAAATCCACCATGTCAACAAAACCCTCCATCATTATAGTTTTTATGTTAAAGCACTCATATAAATGGCTATTTAAAAAGGGATTTTTGTTGAGCACTCAGGATGTGCCAGGACTATCCTATATCTTACTTGTTCTCCATAGCAACTGTAGATATATGAATTATTATTCCCATTATATAGATAATGAAAATGGGGTTCATAGATTTTAAATAATTTTCCCAAAGTCACACAGTTTATATGTAATAAAGCCAAGATAGAAAACCATGCCTACATGACTCCAAGCCTATACGAATTCAGTAGTCCCAAGTGAAAATATGACTTGTGTGGCATAATATTACTTTCACTTTGAGAAGTCCCTCTGTTGTACCAATATAACATAATGTAATGAACATGAAAATACAACTTGTAGTTCAATGAGCCCAATCTGTCTATTGGCCTAATGAGCAAAAGTTCTATATATCCATAGGATAAACAAGATGGCATGATTATTTCCTTGCTTTCATAGTCACTATGGTCAAATACATTTTCTTCAAATTAATCCATACAAAAAGTGCAATGTGGAACTCAAAATGTTATTTCATAAAATCTCCACAAGAAACTCATGAAAACAGCCTTGAGAAGATTTGGTGGCATTTTTCTTTGCATATAACAAATCAAATGAAAAGGTATGATTATATTGAGGCTACTATATGAAGTAATTTGGGAGTAAAAGTTTAAAACATATTTAAGTCACCTGCTTCAGATGACTACATTTAGAGTGTTTCTCCCTGCAAATATGAAATATGTAAGAGTATATATAGAATAAACATATGTTGATCCAAAATTGACAATCTCATAGCAAACTGGCCCACCTTTTGGGAATTTCAAAGCAAAAAGTTTCAAAGTATTCATTTCTCACAAGTTACTTCTAATAGGCTCACTACTGATTGGTTGGTTCCCTTTGGTTCTAAGAAGGGAAGTGTAGCTCTTGCCAGTATTATCATCACCTAAAGCTTTCACAGTACTCAGAAATGTACTTTGTAGTAGGTACTATTTGGAATGTTTCTGTGAACTTTAGTTTGGCCAAGGTAACCTTGTAATAACCAGTTCCACTGTATGGGGAATTAAGCACATTAATATATATTTATAACTGTCTGTTGTCAGAGCACTAGTCTGGATGCTGAATAAATCTCATCAGCCTGCCTAATTATGAGATTACAAGATACCAGCAATAGGGAGAGGGATTTTAAAAATGAACTCAGATAACCTTGGCTCTATCCTGTTCTCTCTAGATATTTCTCAGGTCCTTTTCCTTCTCCATCTTCTTGTTCTGGATATTGAACCCAGAGCCTCACTGAGATACACCCACAGTCCTTCAGGTTCTTCACCTGTGAAATTAAAGAGGCTGGACGATGAGCAAGTATCCCAGACTGCGTCTGGTGATCAAATGAGTTGATTATCACAATAATCAAGGCAAAAGATTTTATAATGTTCTATGATTGATTATGCTACGCTTATGCCTAGAACACTCAATATGGATTGGGCTTTTAGATGTTTATTTTGCCTCAAAATACGTTATTTGAGCCATCCCTCTCTATCTATTCCAGGGTCCATTTTACATTGTTTCATTTATCTAGCTGTGTGTCTTTGGAGATTCATTTCTGCTCTTTGGACTAAAGTCTTCTCCCTATAAAATGAATGGGTCTAAATTTCTCTATGATCCACTGGTATATTGTGGCTGCAATAAAATATGAGAATATAACTACGGATCTTAATCTCAGAGAGTTTTCTGATGAAACAATCATCTATGGCAAAAAAACCAGTGTTTCCGTCTATTCAGGGAACAGAGTTTCTATTGGAATGTGGATCTGATCAACTACTAGGAAAACGAATGGGGCCATAGAAAACACAGTTCCACCACCCTTTGACTGCATTAAGGTCCCACTAATTCCAGGGGTCTAGATAAGGACTACAAGAATAGATTTTTAATTGGATGAGATAAGGCATGAGCACATATTTTATAAATTGGCAGACTGCATCTCTGTAGAGGCAACATGTTCTTTGGATACAATTAAAAGCAATGTGAAAGGAAATAGCAATAATTTTAAAGGAAGACAGAAAAATATTTTTTAATATTTTCATGGAGACTAAATTCATAAAGAAATTAGTGTCTTCCAGGAGTGTTGTTTCTTGCTAGAACATATTTAAGTTGGCATCAGTAATGTAGTTCAGCCTTTTTTTTTTTTTTGTATATATGCTGCCAGTTGTATAAAATGGGCACAATAATGTAGGCAAATGTACCCATGCCACACTGGCAGCCAATGCAGATACATTGTTTCCATGCATTAAAAAAAAAAAAAAAAAAAAAAAAAACAGAGTAAACATCACAGCTTAAAATACCAAAGTGATGTAAATCAGTTTTTTAAAAACCCACCCAAGTAACAGTAGAGCTGTTTTCTCTGAGAGGCCCTCAACACACTACCAAAGCCGCATTAGCTCTCAGAATGCAGGAACTGCTGGGAGTTACTGAGAGCAGTGCAGCAGCTGAAACAAAGAGGGCCTCATTACCATGCGAAGCACAACGTCCTTCAGATGTGATGAGAAACGTGACTGCATGACAAACTGGTCCTGGGGAAATTTCAAAATATGACCACCCAAGCATAAAGGAGAGGGTGGTGAGAACAGGGCAGAGGCAGTGGGAAGATGGGTCCACTCTGCATGGAGAATGTTGGTTTAAGCCCCACATATAAATAGCAATGCCTCTCTGACCCACAATAATGTCAGTTTTATTTTAACAGGGATCCACACAGAAACAGTTGTTGATATGTGACTCTGTGGAACTGTGGAAAATAGAAAACTTTATGGCAGTACAATGTTCGTGCTTCATTTTTATTGCACTAAGTCATTTAGTATGTATCTTTACTCACGATTCAATATTGCTTTGGAGTATGAAACCAATTGAAGCCTGTGGGTAATTCTGAAGAAAGATAAACCGTCCCTAAAGTCCTCACTGCCCCCAAAATGATTTGTCCCTGATGTCTAAGCCGGTTAGAATGTGGTGCCAAATGCACTGAAGCTGTGCTTAGTAGGGAGCTATATATCAGCTTTTGCATAACACGAAAGACAAATTAGCCACCCACCGAGAAGGCTCATATTAGGACATGAAAATGAACAAAGTACCCTTAACTGAATTATGGACCTTCTTCCACTAAATGTGCTACTATATCTTTTACAGTTCTGGAGGGACAAAGTAACTGAGAAAGAGTTTGCAAGTTCCTATGCTCAGATCAAACAACTCCCTAGCTCTAGGGTCTCTTTATTGATGACAATCTCTTTCATTATAGTGGTTAGAGATTCAACATCTTTGAACCCCCTTCAACAGGACAACTATGTGTATCTATATCGGTGTTTTACAGCAATTGACACAGTGTGAAAAAACCATGATTATGAGGTTGGTTTTTTGGTGTTACTGACTTTCTGATCTCTTTCAACCAAACAGCAAATAAGGTTCATTAAGCCATTGTTGCAGTGGTGAGACAGACAGGAAAATGAAAAACTGAATTTTACTCTGACACAGCTATGACAATGAATTTAAACTACGAGGAAGAGCAATACAAATGTGAACTTTCAACTGTTTAGACTTCAGACAATCTCTTGGTTTCTGCTCCCCAACTATTGGATTTTATGGCCTATGACATACTGTTATCATTGAAAGTTTTTTTTTTTTGTTTTTGTTTTTTTTTTTTTCTTACAAAATGACATGCGTTTCTAAAATTTAACAGACACATTTCAATTTGGAGTGGTAAACTGATTTTACCCATTCATAAATTAAATATCATCCATTATGGAGGCAATTTTGTCTACCAAAATACACATAAAAATACACTGCCCCAATGCTGATTTTTACTAAAAAATTTGGTTCAGAAAGTTGGCTAACTTCTTACACCATTACAAAACAGTGCATACATATCTTACCATTACACATGGACTGGATACAAATCCATGAAGTGAAATTAATTTGAATGAAAAATAGGCAAACAATGAAGAAGTTAAAAACATAAGTCTGGCTGAGAATTATAAATAGACACTTTTGTTTCAATCATCCTTCCACATCCTTTTTTATCCATTTACTCAACAACAACAAAAATTGAGTAATAACCCCTTTACCTTGCATCCATTATGTATAGGTGCTTTCCATATAGATAAATGCTAGTGCTCAAAACTCCATGAAGGTAGGGATAATTTATATGTGAAAGTAGACAAAAGCAAAGTGGCCCATAGGAAAAGAGAAATGAGATTAGAACCCAGGCTTATTGGCCTCTTCTGCCATTGTTCACTGACTCTTTTACCATGGTCCAGGTACTGATATAGACCATGCTGTGTGGGCTTCCAAGACAAATAAATCACAAACCATATTATTAATAGTAATCGTTAGAGTTTAATTTGTGTCCTGCCAGTCTTATATGTTGGAGTCCTAACTCCCACCATACACATCAGAATGTGATTATACTTGGTGATCTAATCTGTACAGAGGTGCTCAGGTTAAGATGAGGTCACTAGGCTGGGAATTAATCCAGTATGACTGATGGCTTTATAAAAGGAAATCCTGGAGCAAAGATACACACAGATTTAAGATGTTATTTACATGCCAAGGAGAGGTCTAGTCCAGATAGTTCTCCCATAGTCCTCAGAAAGAACCAATCCTATGAACACCTTGAGCTTAAAAGTCAAGCCTCTAGACTGTGCAGCAGTGAAATTCTATTGTTTACTCTACCTGGTTGGGGTACTTTGTTACTGTGGCCCCATCAAATTAATTCATCATAGAACCTAGATATGATTAGACAAATACCTGAGTGCCAGTACTACAGACAGACTATAGCAAATGACAAAAGCAAGGTATGAACAATATTCAATGGCAGGGGGCAGAGTTAATGGCTGGGGAAAGGGAAAGAAGGTCATGGCATGGTGGGGTTAATTTCACGTATTTGTAAGAGTATAATGACAACAATAGAAATACTAATTGCAATAACAATAATGGTAATAATGATACAAATTATAGCCACATTTACTAAGTACTTAATAAGTGCCAGGCACTGTGTTAAATGTCCACAAAGATTATCTCATTTAAGCCTTATGGTAATCCTGTGATGTGAGTTCTAAAATTATCCCTGTGTTTCACTGGGCACCATGCTGGGCTGTAACTGCGAGTATGAAGTGGGCCAATTCTGTTCCCCATGCAGCAGTGATGCAGAGTGAATTGCTCCTACCAGACAAAGGCTGATCCGAGTAGGTTCCTTTATCCCTAACCTCAGCGCTCCTTCAAAAGTTTCTTGTGTATTATTCATAGACTAATTTGTCTTATGTACATGTGTGTTTGTATGTGGCCCATTTTCCTTTTGGCATTGGGCTTACAAGCCAGTGATAATTAATTTTTTACAGCTGACCTGCCTTCCTTATAGCAGAAAGGATCTGTAAAGATTCTTATAAGAGAGCTAGTTCCTTAGAGCAGAGTCAAAACAATAAATACATGCTAGCCAGAAGGGGCCTGAGGTGCATTGTGAACGTGCAGCCTGAGATTCCCATATCCTGTGTATGAGAGGATCTGTGGTTACATAAGTCCATACATGTCTGCCTAGCACCACCCCTGCTCTTTCTCTCTCCCCCACCTTCCCTCTCTCCCTTGGGAGCACACATTCTCCAGATAATCAAATGCATACTCGGCTGCAAATACTCGTTTTTAATTTACCAACTGTGTTATGAAACTAACAGATGGTCATGACAATAATAAAATCCTATAGCCTGTTGACCATGTCTTTCAAAAAAAGGTACAATTTATCATCTCAAAGTTCTTTATGTGTGTGTAACTCAGGTACATCTGCATTGCAATTTTAAACGACCTAATTCAGTTATTATATACGACAAGTAGTTCATTCATATAATTATGTATTGCACTCAATCAAACCACTTCAAAGAGAGCACAACTAGGCACTCTTTTAGATGCAGAAATATTAAGCACTCATGGAATGGGTTCAAATCCTGATATCCATGAAAGGGCTTCAAGATGTCTGAAATAGTATGCAAAGTTTTATCTGTGCCTATATGTACTTTCTGGAAAGACCTTCCATGCTTTTGATCAAAATTCCAAAATGACTTGCAATCCATCAAAAGTTAAAAACTCTGGTTTATGGGGGCAACTGGACAGAATATTTGAAATTGGGTCAGTCTTGAAAAATTGAGGGCATATCTACAGTGTATCTTCCAGAGCATGAGATTTGCAGCAGGCCCCTGACTCATAGACACAGAAGATTTATGCATTTATCAGACTTATCTTGTGGAAGAAGGCTGTTCCAGTGCCTTGTGCCAAGTGGTAAGGTGAAATGAGGCTGAACTTGGTGAAGAGATAAGGTAAAAGTGAAGCACAAATGTGTCTGCTGTCCCTTTTCAGATACCATCGACATATACCATTAGAATGCTCCAGGAGTCATGTAAGTTTCATCTCCCAAGCTGCATCTTAACATGGAAATGGAATACATATCCTGAAGATAAATTATATTTCTGAAACCATAGGGGTGACAGGGAAATACAGTAATAAAATCCCTGACTAAAAGCAAAGGGAACCATCTGTGAAAAGATGAGTAGAGCCAGCTCCACAAACTACTTTCCTTGTGACTTTGTGTGCGACCGTGTGCATGTTTGAGAGTGTGTGCACACACACACACTTGTGCTGTGCAAGAGCTGCACCCATGTCTTGCTCCCTCTGAGGAGGGGGAAGGGCACAAGAGACTCAAAAGCAAAAACAGCTGAATTCAGTCAAAGACATGATTGTTTCCCAAATGTATATGCAGGTCCCAAGTGAAAGCCTCCACCAGATGGACCCCCACTGATGGCCTGTGGCTTTGTGTGTGTCACCCACTTATGTCTGTCTCTGAGAAGGGTAACCTGTGCATGGAGACAGTGGGCCATTCGGGAGCTGCTTCTGCATGTGTAATTAGTCACGGTGCACCTGAACCTAACTACATTAACAATTAACACAATTACACACACAATTGTGGAATTTGCCCCCACTATTTGAATAATTAGTGAGCTAACAACATGATTTGCAGGTGCAATTGAGCAATTATGTACAGTTCCAAAGTGGAGTATGCATATTTAGAGGCTTGGATGAGGCCCATTACTAAATCTTGCTCCAAATGGTCAAATTAATTTTATTATTAGAAGGAATGATACTCAGCAAGAACTATCTAATCCTTCAGCACTCTGGCATTAGGTAGTAAGGAATGGTTCAGCTCATCAAGGTATTCAGCTCTAGGGCAGAGTCATGCAGCAGCCCTGCCAGAATGTAGTTGGCCAGCATGCTCTCTTCTGGCCTATCTGCATCTGCAGTGCCCTTCCTGACTCCATCTTACACACTGCTGAAACTGTGCTCACTCCCTGCATTTCTTCCAAACTAAGTCCCTTGCTCTGGAGTTCAGTATCAGGAGCTGAACAAAGGCATCACCTCAGCTGCTTCCTACAAGGAAGAGCTCAGAAAGGTTGTGGCAGTGGTTAGGTGCTACTCACCACAAAGCCTCAGTGCATAAGGCAAAACCAGCAGCAGACTGCACTGTTACATACTGACAATGGCTGGCACATCTGCCTAGTTCTATGGCATCAGAGAAGTCTCCTCAATCTACTATGCACTCTTGACGCACCCCCTGGCTAAGTTACTGTCTCCTTTGCCACTGTAAAAAGGCCATTCACTCAACGTTCAAGTTTCAGATATGTACAGTGACCAAACCAATTTAGCTGTAGGGCATTTGATTCCCTAACTCAAAGGAAATAGAAAGCTCAGAAGGAGATGCAGCCACATAATTGTGCTAAAAAAAACATAAAGAGAGTCAGGGCTTCTGCTGCCTCTTGGAGGTGCCCACTGACTTCAAAAGGTTTATAGCACCCAGTGCCTAGTTCACCTATGATCTTGCAGGATCCTTTAAGAGAAGCATTCAGTCTCTGTCAAAATTGTTGATAGTTCCCCAAGTCTGTCCCAGTTTTTTAGTTATCTGAAAGAAAACTAAGAAAACAAGTCACCTATAGTTCAAATTAGAATCAGTATAGAAGCACCCCCCCATAAGACCAATGCAATTCGTCCTTCAAGAGAAGTTAAAAAATCACATTGTCTGATGGTTGTTACATTCTGGAATGAACTCTAGTCATGTTATGGCATCCATTTAGTCATCTCTGAAGAAGACACATGATGTGCGTCATAAAGGGTAGAGTTCAGAATAACATGATACATGACCAGTCAGTGCATGCTGTCAGGTTACTACCCATGTGCAGCCTGGACTTGTTCTTCAGAGTCCATTTTAACCACCAGATACCACTGAAATGATTTGAGCAAGGTTTTGTTGCTGAATATGTGTTTTTGTTTTTTGAATGCCAATTGGCTTTTCTTTATACCATTGAGAAAAAAATGGCCATAACTTCATTCTTCCATCATCTAACCACCAAAATACAAACAGAAAGACATAAGATCAAAGACATGAAATAATCATTTTTCCTTATCAATGTTATTGCTCCTTAACTTCATGAATCAGAACTGAAGGCTGAAAAAAGGATTGTTTATTAAGATTCTAGTATGCTTACAAGCATATAACCCCTTTTTCTAATTTGTACTTTGGGGCTGATATTTATACACTAGGAAAATGAATGGCGATGAAGAGTAAGCTCTGTGTGCCTTTCTAAGAAGACTTCAGAAAACTATCATTTTGGAATATTATGTTTATCAGCTACCTCAGAGACATTGTTTCTATTCAGCTGCACAAAAAATTACCTAACTTGTTGAAATAGATTTCTTGACCCATGTATAGCTACATTAAATGGTGTAATTTAATGCAATCTAACTAAATTAGCACCAATTAGGCTAAATTAAAGGGCATATCACTAATAAATTTTATGCTAAACATATTACTGATAATAAGTTCACTAAAATACATGATGAAATAAAATATTCTTTTTAGCTTAGTTTAGTCCAAATAAAATCCAGAAGTATTTAAATTTAAATACACAAGTCAAAACCCTTAACATTCTGCTCTATTAATTTTGTATTCCAATTTGTCTTTATGTTTGTTATTATGAATTTTTAAACATTATTTCCAAAACATCTCTAAAAGATAGAGGTAACAGTGAATTGTCTCCAAATTTATTCTAGAACAGAGATACAGTGTAGTTTAATACATCGTTAGAAAGAACACACACAGATTCCAGTGTGTCTCATTTCTGCCACCTTTTGTTTGGATAGACATTGTGGTAGACACAAAGGCCATCAATCAAGGACTGCCAGAAGCCACCAAAAGCTGGAAAAGGTAAGGAAGATTCTCCCTGAAAGCCCCCTTAAGACCGGAAGACACCTTGATTGTGGATGTGTTGCCTCCAGAACCATGGGAGAATAAATTTGATATTTGAAGCCAACCATTTGGTAGTATCAGTCAGCTTTACATCACTTTGAAAAATACCCAAAATAAACAACTTATAGGAAAGGAAGTTTATTTTGGTTCATGGTTTCTGTGTGTTCTGTCCATGGTCAGCCTTTGTCCTGTTGCTTTGGGCCTGTGATGGCACAGGACATTATGGTGAGAGTACACTGTGGTGAAACCTGTTTATGTGGTGGTGACCAAAAATAAAAGAAAAGAAAAAAAAAAAGGCTGAGGTCTCCATATTTCTTTCAAGAGCATGTCCTCCATGACCTAAATTCCTCCTACTAGACCCCACCTTTTAAAGGTCCTACTACCTATGAATAGCACCACAGAGTGATGACCAAGCCTTTATAGTATATAAACCTTTGGAGGGCGTTTGAGATCCAAACCATAACAAGGTAATTTGTTATAGCAGCCATAGAGAGTTAATACAGCCTCATCCCTCACTTTGCTTAGCAGGAAAATGGGGCTAATTATGTCTACCTCACAGATTCAATATGGAGATATTTGTGAATAATTAGTAATAACAAGGATAACACATATGTGCCATTTGCAATGTGCTCTTAAGGAAGTGAAAGTACATGCCAGTATAGGGGTCAATGCTATTCCAGCTTGTCAGTTTCAATAGCTCTAATATTATAAGCTAGTTTCAGATATCAGAATAGAACATACATATTATATAGAACTTATAGGTACCACTTGCAAGAAGTTATGAACCATAATAAATTGACAACTCTTTCCTGGTTGTTGCCGCCGGAAAGGGATTACAGCCTGGAACGGCAGAGCTGCGGGAAGTAGTCCGGAGACAGGATTGAGACGAAAAAAATCTTTAATCTTTCTGTCTCTGTCTCTTGTAATTTCTAACACTACATACACACTCTCACAAGAAACCAAGGCACCTACTCTTATAAGAAACTACAATATATCTATACAATAGCGATAACCCTGTCCTTTCTCTCTCTGGTCTCATCCCATGCGCCCGAGCAGGAATCACTCGCTCGATCTGCTGAGTCAATGCTCAAATCTCTCGAGATCCTGGGCCAAGTCCCGTGAGACTACGGAAGGCGACAATGCCCAAAAATGTCAATCTGCTGAGTCACTGCTCAAATCTCTCGAGATCCTGGGCCAAGTCCCGTGAGACTACGGAAGGCGACAATGCCCAAAAATGTCTATGGCCCGTAGTCAACCGCAATCTTAGCTATCTCCCCAAACAGGGCTCCTGCATTTTCCCCCTTTTATTTTAAAAGAGGGGATGCTCTAGGACGTCTATGTGCAACCAACATTCTTACCCGTCATTGGATAATCAAGGCTGTGCCCTTGACTCCTGTCTTAGGTTGATATGTCGGCCACATGAGACTGTCCCGTGTGACTGTGCCTGTCTTAGGTTGTCCCCCTCTGGGGATCTTACCCATCATTGGCTAACCAGCCATCCAATGGAGCCCTTTAGGATCGACTGTGTAAGATGACTAACAGCCGTCCAATTGGGAGGAGATGCTGCGGCTTTAAGGCAACAAGCCTTTTGGTGATGAGCCAAATTGCATAGCATATCAAATTGTTTAAACAAATCAGCTGCCCTAAGTTCTATCAAGTAACACAGTGAGTTCTCTAAACAAATACCCGCAAGGTACTGTCCCATGAAGTCCCAAACAATGAAAGATCAAAATGTCCACTTGTTATATAACACGTAGATCTAGGAGGCCCCATGCATGCAGAGCAGAGGCCACACTGCTGGTGAGGTTGTTTGACATTTGAGCAGCAGGGATGCTTGCAGCGACCGTGATCCCTGCAGCTGTAGAAGCAGCCGTCTTTTTTATGTGTAGACAATGCCACTGGCAAATCTTTAGGGCCCGCACTATCTAGAGACTCAAGCATCAATTATTAAAGGAAAGGCAGTGCTATTCCAGCACTGAGTCAAGAGGCGAGTTGTCAAACTAAAAAATAGAATTATTAGATTAGAAAAATAAGTTGATTTCTGCTCACACACATTGCAGCCTGAGCTCCCACAAACATAAGCTGGCAAAATATCATATTAAGAACAAAACAAAGAAAGACTGAGGGTAGTTACTGCATTAAAGATAGATTAAAGAAAAACTAAAAGCACTTTGGAGAAATAATTTGTTAGCTGGAACTCTCGAGTTTCCGCATACACAGCAGTCCTTTACCTGTTGAAATAATTGAAATTAATCATTTATTAAACAAATGAAGTTAATAACAAATAAGCAACCTCATGTCAAAACACCAAAATATCAGGTTATACAGCACTAGTCATATTTTTTGCTAAAGAGAAGTCCCTGGGACACCTATAAAACAAAATTGAAAGTACCTTCACTTATTAAATTATTTACCCAATTTGAATACTCTTAAAGTTAAATGAATTAGAGTTATTTGGATATATATATATATACACAAGCGCTTTGTTATTTTTGATGTCACACTGGACAGACAGACGCACATACAAACATATATTTGTGACGTCACATTAACATGAAATTTAGACAAATACACAGACATAAACACATATATAAAAAGTAAAAATATATATATATATATATATATATATATATATATATATATATATATATATATATATATATTTGTGTGCACACTAAAAGAGAGATCTCTTCGTCCCAGCCGGGAGGAATGACACTTATGTTGTGACATATTTTGAAGGACTCTTTTAAGGGAATCAATCCATATCTTCATCATGGTCCTCTTGATTTTGTACCTTTTTTATTAATCTTGATTCCTCAACAACTTCATCTTGATCCTTTTGATGTGGTACCTGCTTTATTAATCTAGATGGTATCCATATTGGAGAGGATTCATGCTTTGGAAAAACACAAACAGATCCTCTCCCCCAAATTAATACTGGATCTGGTCCCTTCCATGTAGCTGAAAGAACACCCTTCCAGTAAACCAAAGGTTTATGTTGTTGATGTGGGTTCCAATGTCTGTCTCCAGCAGAATAACCATCAGAGTCTAAAGTTAAAAAATTTAAAGTAAACAGGGCAACTGCCAATCTGTCCTTAGGATTTTTCCAGTTTCCTTCTTTCTGTTTTAACAACATAACTTTTAGTGTGCGGTTTGCTCTTTTAATAATGCCCTGACCCTGAGGATTGTATGGGATGCCTGTTTTATGGGATATGTTGAATTTTGTGCAAAACTGTTTGAAAGATGAGGACGTATAAGCGGGACCATTATCTGTTTTAAGCATTTTGGGGATGCCCAATGCAGCAAAAGCTTGTAAACAATGAGATGTGACATCTATAACTTTTTCTCCGGAATGTAAGGAAGCAAAAGGCATGCCTGAGCATGTATCTATGGTTACATGAATAAATCGCAATTTTCCAAAGCTTGGCTCATGAGTAACATCCATCTGCCACAAATGATTGGGCATTAATCCTCTAGGGTTAACACCAAAATGAGGATTGGGCAAATGTGTCATACAAGATTTACAATTTTTTACAATTGTTCTGGCTTGCTCCTTTGTGATTTAAAACCTACGTTGCAAGGTGGTGCTGTTGACGTGAAACTGGGAATGAAATAAAGTAGCTTGTTGTAGCGCTGAAAGTATAAATATTGTTTTTGTAAGTTCATCTGCCTTTTGATTACCTTCATGGAGGGGGCCAGGCAAATTAGTATGTGCTCTAATATGGCCTACGAATAGAGGTTCTTTTCTTGCCCACAAAAGTTTTTGTATTTGATAAAACAATTTAAAGGCTGGAGTATGAGATGCTATTGGTCCTGCTAGCTCTAATTTTGGGACGGTGCAGGAGCCCTGTTTGGGGAGATAGCTAAGATTGCGGTTGTTGACTATGGGCCATAGACATTTTGGGCATTGTTGCCTTCCGTAGTCTCACGGGACTTGGCCCAGGATCTCGAGAGATTTGAGCAATGACTCAGCAGATTGACATTTTTGGGCATTGTCGCCTTCCGTAGTCTCACGGGACTTGGCCCAGGATCTCGAGAGATTTGAGGAGTGACTCAGCAGATCGAGCAAGCACCATTCCTGCTCGGGCACATGGGATGAGACCAGAGAGAGAAAGGACAGGGTTATCGCTATTGTATAGATACATTGTAGTTTCTTGTAAGAGTACGTGGCTTGGTTTCTTGTGAGAGTGTGTATGTAGTGTTAGAAATTACAAGAGACAGAGACAGAAAGATTAAAGAATTTTTTCGTCTCCATCCTATCTCCGGACTCCTTCCCGCGGCGCTGCCGTTCCAGGCTGCAATCCCTTTCCGGCGGCTAACAGTTGGTGGCTCTATAACAATGTAAAATAAATTATAAGGCATCAATTTCCTTTCTTTTTTTTTTTAGATATATATGACAGTAGCATATATTTTGACACATTATACATGCCCATTTTCTTAATTCTAATGTTACCTTAAATACCATTTATTTCTCCACTACCTCTAACTGTTTGGAAATTCCTAATACAGAAAAAATCACATAGCTTTCATTTAGAGGATAAAATTATTATGTCCCAAGCAGGCCTTTAGAATGGTTTTTTTACATTTAAAATTTAATCACATATTATACCTGAACATCATGTGGGGGGCTCTGGTTAAAATAAACATGAAAATATAAGCCACATATCTATAATAATCAAATGGTGTTTTATACAGCCAACATTAAGCTCATCAAAAACATGATTTTGCTATTATTTCCTCTTGTATTATAAAATTTAAATATTCAAGCTGCTTTCTGATGCTTCAATTATCCTTTCTTCATGGCCATCCACTGTGATGCATAAAGGATGAGAAATCAAAGTTGTCAGCCATCTGAGAAATTTTAATGTATCAAACATCACCTTCTAAATACATTTCTATTTCATTTCAAAAACAAAACATGAGTGATTTGGTTTTAAAAAGTCAGTCTAGTTCATTAACCTATAACTGTACAAAGGGAAGAGTCAATTACATTGCCACATCAGATGTGAGTTGAGATAATTATCCTGAAAAGAAGATGTAAGGATGCCTATAAAGGCAGTGAAATGTGACCTAGTAAATCAGGCTGTAACATATTATGGGTCAAAAAACACATTTGTAGGGCCAGCAGTCTCCTGCCTACATCCATTCTTGCATGAATTCTGCAGGTGTCTTTTGCAAGTAAACTTTCGATCTGTCCTTTCATTTCAAATTGGAATCCTGTCTTCCTACCTTCCCTACTCCTAGCTATCTGGGATGCATGTATGCACTTTACAGAACTAAATTTCCTACTTAAAATAACATCCTTTGAAATCTATTGGAAAAACTGGACATAAAAACAGGCCAAGATCAGGCTGTATTATATCAGCAGAGAGTTATTTGGGTTCACTTTACTGTAAGGTCTCCTCCTGTTAATATTCTGTAACATTGATTTCCATCTCCAAATGCAACATCTGTTACAGTGAGAGAGCAAATGAGTCAACAATCAGAGTGACTGAAGATCACCTGGTGTGAGAGGAGAAAAAAAATATTTACTACTATCTTTATTTGGAGTACTGCCAATCACAACACAGATAAAATGGTGATGAAGTCAGCTAAGACAGGCACAGTCGCACAGGACAGTCTCATGTGGCCGACATATCAACCTAAGACAGGAGTCAAGGGCACAGCCTTGATTATCCAATGAGGGGTAAGAATGCTGGTTGCACATAGACGTCCTAGAGCATCCCCTCTTTTAAAACAAAAGGGGGAAATGCAGGAGCCCTGTTTGGGGAGATAGCTAAGATTGCGGTTGACTATGGGCCATAGACATTTTTGGGCATTGTCGCCTTCCGTAGTCTCACGGGACTTGGCCCAGGATCTCGAGAGATTTGAGGAGTGACTCAGCAGATCGAGCAAGCACCATTCCTGCTCGGGCGCATGGGATGAGACCAGACAGAGAAAGGACAGGGTTATCGCTATTGTATAGATACATTGTAGTTTCTTGTAAGAGTACGTGGCTTGGTTTCTTGTGAGAGTGTGTATGTAGTGTTAGAAATTACAAGAGACAGAGACAGAAAGATTAAAGAATTTTTTCGTCTCCATCCTGTCTCCGGACTCCTTCCCGCGGCGCTGCCATTCCAGGCTGCAATCCCTTTCCGGCGGCTAACAGTTGGTGGCCCGTACCGGGAATTCAGCACGGCAGGTAAGAACTGAGAAACCTCGCAGGAGTCTCTAGTAAGAGCGGTTAAAATGGGTTCGAAAATAACTAAGACCCAAGTGTATGAGGCTCTTGATGAATTCTTTGATATGGATGAGTCTGTCGTTAGTGAGGAGGATTTAGAAAACAGTGAAGGCAATCATAAAAGCGTAGATTCCGCTGAGTCAACTAAGACCAGTAAGGAGAGTATTAGAAGTGTCCCAAAATTACAAAGATCCGAGCTGCTAAAGCTATTCAAGATTTATTAGAGATATTTCAAGGATACATGGTCTCAACTGAACCTGGGACTCAGGATGTTACTGAGTCAGTTAGGACCAATGAGAGTAGTAGTAGTGAGGAGGAATTAACTAAAGGTAATTTTGAGAAAATGAAAAAAAAGGAAATTAAGGAAGACCAAGATAAGGGATCATCAAGTGGAGGAACTTGTGTCCTCTACTCCCCCATGGGTGAAATCGATTACAGAAAATATGAAGGGTATCACTAGACGTTTGCATACCCTAGAAATAGAAATAAAAAGTCTTTCTGAGCGCTTATGCGCTCTCGAGGGTAACTCACAGATACATTGGGAACTGCCAGTATTTGAATATGAAAATGGACAGAGGGGCCACCAGCCAACAGATTTCAAAACAATAAAAAATCTCAAAGAGGCAGTAATGACTTATGGACCCCAAGCTCCTTTCACGTTGAGTATACTGGAGTCCCTTAACACCTTTAGCTTAACCCCCGCAGACTGGAAACGTCTATGTAAAGCAACATTAAGTGGGGGACAATACTTGGTTTGGCGATCGCAATTTCAGGAACTTTGTATTGAAACAGCTAAAAGAAATGCAGATGCAGGGTTTGGAGACCATAATATAGAAATGCTCACAGGAGAAGGGCAATTCGCAGACATACAGGATCAAAAACATTATACCCCAGGAGTATATGCTCAGATAAATGCAGCTGCCTTAAAGGCATGGAAAACTGTACAAGGACCTGGGGATCTACAAGGTAGCTTGTCCAAAGTAATTCAAGGACCTAATGAACCATATGCTGAATTTGCTGATAGACTTTTGAGAACTGCAGGTAGAGTTTTTGGAGACATTGATCAAGTTATGCCATTAGTTATTCAATTAGCGTAAGAAAATGCTAATAAATATTGCCAGGAAGTCATCAGGCCATGGAAAAATAAAAAGGATCTTTCCATATATATACAACTATGTAAAGATGTAAATGATGCCTTTGTCACAGGGAATGTGATTGCAGCAGCTGTGAGAGATGCTGCCCCTCAAAATTTTACAAGGGCTCAACATAGACATTATAATCAATCAGGATATTCTAGGCAAAATTATCATAATCAATCAGGCTATCCTAGGCAAAATCCCCAAAGAGAAATAAGACCAAATTCATACCGTACTCCAGGTTGCTGCCCCAGGTGTAAGAAAGGAAATCATTGGGCCAATAAATGCTATTCAAAATTTGACATCCATGGAAATCCTTTGTTCAGGAATTCAAAAAACAGGGCACGGGGCCCAATGCCCCGGGGCCCACAAATGTACGAGGCATTGCAGAAGGAGTATCCTCAAGCATCCACTCAGATGCTTCCCCGACACAATCCCTATTACCCATCCACTCCCTCGCCAGAGGAACAGGAGGAAATGCAGGATTAGACCTCTGTTCCACCGCCCGAATAGTGTTAACACCTGAAATGGGGGTTCAACTGATTCCCACAGGAGTCAGGGGACCTCTTCACTCAGGGACTGTAGGACTTATTATCGGGCAAAGTCCTGAAAGCTTATTAGGTTTGCAAGTGACCCCAGGTGTAATAAACTCAGACTATTAAGGGGAAATAAAAATAATGCTTAGCTCACCCCAAAGTATAAGTTCTATTAATCAGGGAGATAGAATTGCTCAGCTGCTCCTCCTTCCAAATTTACATAATTCATTTAAAATGAATATGCCTCTAAATAGGAACAATAGAGAATTTTGTTCCACTGATTCGAAACCCATGGTTTGCTGAGTTCGGGACTGTACAAGGAGGCCTATGTGTAAAATAAGAATCCAAGGAATAGAAATGGAGGGTCTTATAGATACTGGAGCTGATTCTTCCATCATTAATTTACGTCAATGGCCCAAACACTGGCCTCTACAAAAAGCTTCAACCAGTTTAAGAGGCTTGGGATATAATAAACCTCCCAGAAAAAAGTGCGGTAATTTTAAAATGGGAGGATGATGAAGGACATAAAGGCACATTTCAGCCTTATGTTTTACCTAATCTACCAGTTACTTTATGGGGAAGAGGTATTTTACAACAAATGGGAGTACACCTTGCAACCAAACCTGCAGGTGTTAAATGTAAAAATCTACAGGGTAATCTTAACCCTAAAAGAAATCATCAAAAAGTACAGGGTAAGCTTAACCCTAAAAGAAATCATTATCATATAGGAAAAAGACATTTTTCTTTGGGGCCACTGAGAAAAAAATTTTGAAAATACCATGGCTTTCTGATAAGCCAGTGTGGGTCCCTCGGTGGCCCCTATCTAAAGAGAAATTACAAGCGGCCCACCTACTAGTTAAGGAACAATTAAAAGCAGGACATAAAGAACATTCCACCTCTCCCTGGAATTCCCCCATATTTGTGATAAAAAAAAAATCAGGAAAATGGCGATTATTACATGATCTTAGACAAATTAATAAAACCATGCAAGTCATGGTCCCTACTCAACCTGGACTTCCAAATCCTATAGCTATTCCAAAAAATTTCCATGTTATTAGTCTTGATATAAAGGATTGCTTCTTTTCTATTTCCCTACATCCTCTAGATGCCCCCAGGTTTGCTTTTTCAGTTCCTTCTATTAACAATAATGGCCCTGATCAGAGATATCAATGGAAGGTTTTGCCGCAGGGAATGGCTAATAGCCCCACCATATGCCAAATATATGTGGACAAGGCTATCCAACCCATTAAAAATAAATATCCAAACCTCATGTGTCTACATTACATGGATGATATTTTACTGGCCCACCCTAATCAAAAAATCTTATTTAATATATTCAGTGACATGGTAGAAAATTTTAAAAAATACGGATTATATATAGCAGAAGAAAAAGTTCAAACCAGATCTCCCATATTATATTTAGGATTTAAAATCATGGATACTTTTGTTAGACCCCAAAAATTTTAATAAATAAAGAACATTTAACCACCCTCAATGATTTCCAAATACTACTGGGAGACATTAATTGGCTTCGCCCTACACTAAACCTCACTACTGGCCAATTAAAACATTTATTTGATATCCTTCGAGGGGCCCCTGATCCATCCTCACTGGGAACATTGACTCCTGATGCTAGGAAAGCTTTAAAGGTAGTAGAAAAAGCCATAGAAGGAGCTCATTGTGACAGATTTGATTTAACTCAACCGCTGATATTGATTATTATTTCTTCACAATATACACAGACAGGAGTATTTGGGCAACAAGGGCCTTTATTATAAATACATTTGCCTGTCTCTCCTAAAAGCATAATTGAGTCATATACCTCCATAGTGGCTAAACTTATTCTTCAAGGACTTAAAACTTCTACTAAAATATTTGGCATTCACCCTGCTACTATTATTACTCCCTATTCATCGTCACAGATTGAATATTTATGCTTCAATGATAATGACTGGGCTATAGCTAGATGCTCTATCTCTGCAAATTTTGATAATCACCTTCCTAAGTCTCCTATATTATCTTTTTGTATTAATCATCCTATTATATTTCCACAGGTAATAAAAAATCAACCTATTCCTAAGGCATTTAATGTATTTACAGATGGGTCCTCAAATGGTACTGCTGCAGTAGTCACTACAAAAGAAAATATGACTTACATAACTGCACACAAATCAGCTCAACTAGTGGAATTGGAAGCTGTGGTAAGAGCTCTGGAAAATTTTAGAGACCAGCCCATAAACATTTTTTCAGATAGCCACTATATTGTACAAGCCGTCCCAAAATTAGAGTTAGCAGGACCAATAGCACCTCATACTCCAGGCTTTAAATTGTTTTATCAGATACAAAAACTTTTGTGGGCAAGAAAAGAACCTCTATTCGTAGGCCATATTAGAGCACATACTAATTTGCCTGGCCCCCTCCATGAAGGTAATCAAAAGGCAGATGAACTTACAAAAACAATATTTATACTTTCAGCACTACAACAAGCTACTTTATTTCATTCCCAGTTTCACGTCAACAGCACCACCTTGCAACGTAGGTTTAAAATCACAAAGGAGCAAGCCAGAACAATTGTAAAAGATTGTAAATCTTGTATGACACATTTGCCCAATCCTCATTTTGGTGTTAACCCTAGAGGATTAATGCCCAATCATTTGTGGCAGATGGATGTTACTCATGAGGAAGCTTTGGAAAATTGCAATTTATTCATGTAACCATAGATACATGCTCAGGCATGATTTTTGCTTCCTTACATTCCGGAGAAAAAGTTAAAGATGTAACATCTCATTGTTTACAAGCTTTTGCTGCATTGGGCATCCCCAAAATGCTTAAAACAGATAATGGTCCCGCTTATACGTCCTCATCTTTCAAACAGTTTTGCGCTAAATTCAACATATCGCATAAAACAGGCATCCCATACAATCCTCAGGGTCAGGGCATTATTGAAAGAGCAAACCGCACACTAAAAGTTATGTTGTTAAAACAGAAAGAAGGAAACTGGAAAAATCCTAAGGACAGATTGGCAGTTGCCCTGTTTACTTTAAATTTTTTAACTTTAGACTCTGATGGTTATTCTGCTGGAGACAGACATTGGAACCCACATCAACAACATAAACCTTTGGTTTACTGGAAGGATGTTCTTTCAGCTACATGGAAGGGACCAGATCCAGTATTAATTTGGGGGGGAGAGGATCTGTTTGTGTTTTTCCAAAGCATGAATCCTCTCCAATATGGATACCATCTAGATTAATAAAGCAGGTACCACATCAAAAGGATCAAGATGAAGTTGTTGAGGAATCAAGATTAATAAAAAAGGTACAAAATCAAGAGGACCATGATGAAGATATGGAATGATTCCCTTAAAAGAGTCCTTCAAAATATGTCACAACTTAAGTGTCATTCCTCCCGGCTGGGACGAAGAGATCTCTCTTTAGTGTGCACACAAATATATATATATATATTTTTTACTTTTTATATATGTGTTTATGTCTGTGTATTTGTCTAAATTTCATGTTAATGTGACATCACAAATATATGTTTGTATGTGCGTCTGTCCAGTGTGACATCAAAAATAACAAAGCGCTTGTGAAAATATATATATATATATGGATCCAAATAACTCTAATTCATTTAAGTTTAAGAGTATTCAAAATGGGTAAATAATTTAATAAGTGAAGGTACCTTCAATTTTGTTTTATAGGTGTCCCAGGGACTTCTCTTTAGCAAAAAATATGACTAGTGCTGTATAACCTGATATTTTGGTGTTTTGACATGAGGTTGCTTATTTGTTATTAACTTCATTTGTTTAATAAATGATTAATTTCAATTATTTCAACAGGTAAAGGACTGCTTTGTATGCAGAAACTCGAGAGTTCCAGCTAACAAATTATTTCTCCAAAGTGCTTTTAGTTTTTCTTTAATCTATCTTTAATGCAGTAATTACCCTCAGTCTTTCTTTGTTTTGTTCTAAATATGATATTTTGCCTGCTTATGTTTGTGGGAGCTCAGGCTGCAATGTGTGTGAGCAGAAATCAACTTATTTTTCCAATCTAATAATTCTATTTTTTAATTTGACAACTCGCCTCTTGACTCAGTGCTGGAATAGCACTGCCTTTCCTTTAATAATTGATGCTTCAGTCTCTAGATAGCGGGCCCTGAAGATTTGCCGGTGGCATCGTCTAGACATAAAAAAGACGGCTGCTTCTACAGCTGCAGGGATCGCGGTCGCTGCAAGCATCCCTGTTGCTCAAATGTCAAACAACCTCACCAGCAGTGTGGCCTCTGCTCTGCATGCGTGGGGCCTCCTAGATCTACGTGTTATAACAAGTGGACATTTTGATCTTTCATTGTTTGGGACTTCATGGGACAGTACCTTGCGGGTATTTGTTTAGAGAACTCACTGTGTTACTTGATAGAACTTAGGGCAGCTGATTTGTTTAAAGAATTTGATATGCTATGCAATTTGACTTGTCACCAAAAGGCTTGTCGCCTTAAAGCCGCAGCATCTCCTCCCAATTGGACGGCTGTTAGTCATCTTACACAGTCGATCCTAAAGGGCTCCATTGGATGGCTGGTTAGCCAATGACGGGTAAGATCCCCAGAGGGGGACAACCTAAGACAGGCACAGTCGCACGGGACAGTCTCATGTGGCCGACATATCAACCTAAGACAGGAGTCAAGGGCACAGCCTTGATTATCCAATGACGGGTAAGAATGTTGGTTGCACATAGACGTCCTAGAGCATCCCCTCTTTTAAAACAAAAGGGGGAAATGCAGGAGCCCTGTTTGGGGAGATAGCTAAGATTGCGGTTGACTATGGGCCATAGACATTTTTGGGCATTGTCGCCTTCCGTAGTCTCACGGGACTTGGCCCAGGATCTCGAGAGATTTGAGCAATGACTCAGCAGATTGACATTTTTGGGCATTGTCGCCTTCCGTAGTCTCACGGGACTTGGCCCAGGATCTCGAGAGATTTGAGGAGTGACTCAGCAGATCGAGCAAGCACCATTCCTGCTCGGGCGCATGGGATGAGACCAGACAGAGAAAGGACAGGGTTATCGCTATTGTATAGATACATTGTAGTTTCTTGTAAGAGTACGTGGCTTGGTTTCTTGTGAGAGTGTGTATGTAGTGTTAGAAATTACAAGAGACAGAGACAGAAAGATTAAAGAATTTTTTCGTCTCCATCCTGTCTCCGGACTCCTTCCCGCGGCGCTGCCGTTCCAGGCTGCAATCCCTTTCCGGCGGCTAACAGTCAGCCTTTATTCTGGGAATTGGGTGGGTTGGTGGATGCTCATTATTTGGCAATTTAGTATGGAAATTGGGGGCCATGTTCATATGATTACAGGTGGAGAAAGGAAGAAAATGATAATAAAGAGGAAATGTAGGTCTTTTTTTTTGTGGAAAATCAGCAGGCCTTTCTATAATTGGATATCTTACACTTGAAATCTGATATTTTCTTCTCTCCAATGACACAAAGAAAATCCTTTTTGTTAGGATCCATAAAACCACTAATGAGTTTGGTGAACCACTGGAATGACATACAGGATTCAACATCAAGTTCACTCCTGGATGTGATTTATGATGCTGAAGGGATACATGATGGATGGTTAAAGAAAAAGACACATGTGTCTGTACATTGTTTGCACAGTGTAGATACCTTAAGGTACTTTTCCTGTAAGGGAATGCCTTCAAACCCAAGTTTCCAAAGGCCCACTAAGGAATAACCTTGCAAGCAGTCCCTTCAAAAGTCTATAATTTCAGTATTGCAATGGCAACACTTTTCTGCACAAATATACCTATTTTTACTTTTTCCATATTTTTATTGGCCCATTATAGTTGTACATAATGCTGTGATTTATTGTTACATATTTGTACATGCACACAATATAACAATATAATTGTGGAACATCATTCCCCGATTTCCCCTTTTCCCTCTTCTCTCCCCCAGTCCCTTTCCTCTACTTATGTCACTTTGATTTTCATGAGACACCCCCACCCCACATCTTTCTTTACCCTTTTCTTCTCCATCTTCTCATATGAGATAAAACATATGACACTTGACCTTCTGAGTTTGGCTTATTTCACGTAACTTAGTACTCTCCAGTTCCATCAATTTTCCTAAAAATGCCATAATTTCATTTTGCTTTATGGCTGAATATAATTCCATTGTTTATATATACCACATATTTTTTATTCATTCGTTCACTGTTACATACCTAGGCTGTCTCCATAGGTTCCATCTATACATTATTGAACTACAATTAATTTCAGTGTGCAACTAAAAAGTCATCATAAACAGGATAAAAATTCTCTGTGTTTTATGATCCTCATAAAGAAGAAATAGTCTTTCTCCATTCAGGCTCTTCAAATGTTCTATCCCACATCGCAACAGCCATGGCAATTCCTTCCATTTCTTGATAAATCCTAGATTATCTTTCAATATACTTGTGATGTGATTTGAATGTGCATGCATTTTCACCCATTTGTCCATGTCTTTATTATATCCTCTCCATTTGTAATCCCTCCTACTCTTATAATCCCACTTCCGAATCCATCATTACAAAATCCCACTGATATTTCAAAGTTTGGCTCAAATATTATCTCCTGCTTCTCAAACCTTCCCCAATAACTGACTGGATGCAACTTCCCATTTTGACAGCTGGAAATATGGGGATCTTTCCTGGGAGATAGCCCAAACTTTAATATAAATCAATGAGAAGAAATCTGGGTTTGGAATCTGTTAATTTAGAGTCCTGATTCTGAGAACCATTATTGTTCACATTACCCCCCAACAATTCTGGCTCTCTCCCTAAAAGTTCATAACTTCTGTTCTAGATTCTTACTGAAGTTAAAGCCCCCAAAGGGAAATGAGGGCCAAATCCAGTGCAGAGATGCAGAACCCAGGTCTTAGTACCCTATGGATGAATAAATGACTCTACATTTTTAACCGAGCTACCAAGTCACACATTTAGAAGAGCATAAACCACAATGTATTTTAAAACTGTTCAACAGTTTATCAATAGGGAACAAAAATACATCATAGTCAGTGTAAGCTGCCTGTCGTGGCCAGCCACAACGCCGTGGGAGGAAAACTCTCGGAGGCAGAGTAAAGATACTACTACTTTTACTTCTACTTTCTTAGAGCTTAGAGAGAGAAAGAAAGATTTTTCTTCTTCTTAGAAAGAGCTTAGAGAGAAAGATTAGAGATAGCTTTTTCTTCTTTTTCTTCTTAGAGCTTAGAGAGAAAGATAGAGCTTTTTCTTCTTCATCTTCTTAGAGCTTAGAGAGAAAGATAGAGCTTTTCTTCTTAGAGCTTAGAGAGAAAGAGAGAGAGCTTGAAAGAGAGAGATTTCTTCTTTAGAGAGAGAGAGAGAGCTTAGCTTTTAGAGCTTCTTTCTTCTTTCTTCTTTCTTCTTTCTTCCTCGGGAGCCTCTGCCTGACTCTGGCCAGCAATTACTTCTTCTATCTGGTTTCTCTTCTGTAACCGCTCTGCCTACGTTCTGGCCGCTCTGATTCTTTTCTTCTTCTCTGACCTGAACTCTTCTTCTTCCGACCGAGCGACTGCATGACTGACTGAATGAATTCATTCTTCTCCCGACTCCGACCGCTTTCACCTGGTTATATACCTTTAGCTTTGCGGGTGCCTCACGTGCATTTACAGGTGCGTCACATACATACTTATTATCAGGTGGAACTTATGGCTTCCAGCTGACCGCAATAGCCATCTCCCTAATTAGGGCTCCTTCAAGTCAGTGCTGCCTGTCATCTTAGTTTCATCTGTCACAGGGTTGTATTCTTGCCATTCCTGAAAACCACTCAAACTTCATGCTTGTTGGCAGCCTTCATGCTGCTATAGCTGCATTTTATCCAATGTACTCAAAATAGCCCCCTCTGAAGAAAGGTGTACCTTGTTTAGTTTTAACAAAACTAAACCCCAAATTACCTATTTTATAATATGATTTTTAATTTATCAAGTTTCCCCAGAGCAGGGTCCTTCTCCATTCAGTTGGTAGAGATAACAGGCTATATAGATTCTGGACAATGACAGCCTGTGGGTTCTTTCCAATAGGTGGACACACTAGCTGTACAAATGTGAAGCTCCTTCACCTCTCATAATCTCAACTTTTCATCTGTAATTGGGAAAGAATATCATCTTCTTCAAAGGGTTATAGAGGGGATTGAATTACAAAGTTTGGGATTAAAAAATAAATTATGTAGTGGCAAGATCTGACTCTTGATCTTGATTTAGATATTGATCTTGAACTCAGTCTTGAAACATCATGAATTTGCCACATCCAGGGCACAGATGAGACAGTTGGCTAGGAGAAACCATGTGCCCCTTAATGACCAGTTGTACAGCAACAAAATCACATCCCTATAACTTTTTCCCACTGCAAAGACATTTTGGTTGGTGAATCCAAAATGAGACAATTTTTTCCTTTCACTACTACCATCCAAAGCATTTTTTTGTTTGTTTGTTTGAATTCATTCTCAATGTCTATCGGAAAGCCTTCTCTGTAGCCTAAGACTTTATTCCTTTTAAATTGAAAGGTCCTGTAAAATGCATTGACTTACAAATGAGTTGTATGAGTGTGTACATGCACATCTTTACTCCAGTTTGAAAGAATGTCAAAATGAACCCCAATATTATGTTTAACTATAGTGCACTAATTAAAATAATAAAGGAAAATAAAAGAAAAAAAAGCCCCAAAGATTTTCTATAAAAATGTCAGTGAGAGCAGGTTTGTACTTTTGAAGAACTGGAAGTAGAGTTAAGGAAGTGCAAACTGTATTTATTTAGGGGCTCTTAATTTTAGCTTCCAGTTCTTGAGAAGAAGAGAGTTGCAAGTAATCTGGGTGAAGAGCCCACAGGGGTTCATCAGTTTGGCTCAGGAAGCATATGTGACTAGATCACTGTAGCATAGAGAGATAGATCCTCAAAATGCCATAGAAACAGAGGGATCTGGGATATGGAAAAACAAGGGAATGACAGCTGGTGGTGGAATGAGTTTGAGCTGGAAAAGGTGCAGAAAAGTAGTCAAAGCAGCTTCCAGAGGAGGGTCCATTTTTTTTTTTTTTTCTGGCCTCTTGTAGGGCAAAAAGAAGTTCATCAGGCAGGGAAAGTAAGTGGGGCAGTCAAATATTCCAAGCAGAAAGGGACAGCATGGAGGAGGCCTGTGGCCTGAGGTAGGCACCAGGCAGCCTTCCAGGAACCATCTAAGAATTCCAATGACACTGTTAATTTTCATCATATTGGAATCTAATGATGCAGTTCTTTATATACAATGGACACACATGGCTATCCTGGCCTATTTCACAGAAGGAAAAAGAAAGGAAATAAAATTGACTTCAATGATATCTGAAAATGTAAAACACTATGTAACTGTGTAATATTGCTCATTAAAAAAGCATTAAATATTCTTCACCTACATTAGCCAAGTTGTGAAAATAAAGCTGTCTTATTTCATTAAGAATAACCAACTGAGCCAGCAATATCAATAATCACCCTCTATCAATATGGCTTTAATTTGTTTGTCAGCCCTTTTATGTTCTCAGCAAATGAGTTTTTTCAGCATGTGGTTGCAGGGATATTATGAACTCACAGGCTTAAAAGTGCCTTTCTCTCTTATACTGTGCTTTAGGTTGCTGGAGGCCTTCAGGGATGCATGTCCTGAGAAGCCCTGCAGTCAGGTAGAAGAGAATCAGCCTGAATGACTAAATCTCTCAAATGAAAATTTTCTTCTGAGTCTATCACTGGAGGTGTTTGCAGGCTTTTTTTTTTTTTTTGGTACCGGGGATTGAACTCAGGGGTACTCGACCACTGGGTAACATCCCCAGCCCTTTTTTGTATTTTATTAGAGACAGGGTCTCACTGAGTTGCTAAGTGCCTCGCCATTGCTGAGGCTGGCTTTGAACTCACGATCTTCCTGCCTCAGCCTCCCAAAGTGCTGGGATTACAGGTGTGCGCCACCACGCCTGGCTGCGGGCTTCTTAAAAACAGAAATCTTCCTGAGATGCTCATATTTATGCCTCCTATTATGTCACAGTCATGCTCTCTTTAATGATGTCATTCTCTCGAGTAAAGTCCTTTTAAATTAATGATGAGCTTTTACAATGTGCTTTTAATTGATTGCAATTATTTAATTTACATCCTATAACCATATTAATAAGACATATCAAAGCTTATGGTAAACTTTCATTTTTGTTTGGACATTGACCATCTTCAATCCCTTCAAATTGCCCTTCTTTAACACAGTTCAATAGGGGAATCTATTTCTATAAGTAATGCTGACAATAGTCTCATCATCTGTATAATATAGTCATCGAGAAGTTATATGCAGATGGAATTATGCATAACACATTACTGTAGTCCTTAAAATATAATACTAGTTACTTTTTTCTTTGCCCTTAGACCAAATAAACCCAAAAATTCAAACAAAAATGTGAAGGCCAAAGAAAGATGCTGCAACCCAGATTCAAGGGAGAATCTACACTTCAGTGCTTCTTTTGGCATTTCTGAGCACTGGGAAATTTTGAGAGAATACTAAGCAAAGAAGAAAGCTGACAATGATCAGGATTGCAGAATTAAGGGACACCTCAGGAAGCATCATCCTAAATAATCCTTGACAGATCAGAGTTTTCATTCTTATAAAGACATTCATTGGAAAGAAATCTATAACTTCACTTACTAATCCCTTACAACATTTTAAAGAGCCCTAGGTGGTAAGGTATTTGATGTTATCTAAACAGAAATCTTGTATGCTATGCAACTAAAATACATTGTTTATGCAGAGGAAAAAAACCTTTACTCACAATAAAGAAATAAGGAGCTTTGGAATAAATTTCCATTGTTGGGTCTGGGTCCACCTCTCTTGCCAGGAACCCATACATTGCCAGTGAGGATGAAATCAGAAATCCATAATATACATCACTATATGATAGAATGAATTTAATGGAAAAGAATGAAATTACCCCCTAAAGCTCATGGAGATTCAGTTAAGCAGGTGGACCCACTGCTGCTACTGAAGAGATCATAAGCTTCATCTTGGAAGAAGAAAAAAGGCATGAGAAAAGAAAAAGAGTAACAGGATAAGAGATGAAGTCAAGCAAGGACCAGAGAGTGGTAAATGGCTTAATATGAAGTAATTACTTCTGAGGCTCTATTAGACATCCCAGAATGCTGGCCAACACCTTACCCTACTTTTCTCAACTGCCAGGATTGGCAAAATTGTCACCCATTTGAAGAGACTGATTCTAGTAAAAAATACAGGAACAAATATTTCAAAATGATCTGTTGATGGGAAGCTAAATTTCCCTTCGAGCAAAATCATTCAGAAATTGCAAATTTGGACACCAAGGTGAAAAAACAAGACCGATCACAGGGTCTTTTGACATCTGATTTCTGAAACAATCACAAGCACTGTTTCTGTATATGTCAAGTGAACAAACTGGATCCTGTGTTTTTATATAGCATGTGTGTATGGAAAAACATATGCAAAAAGAGACTTTGCAAGAGGAAATGAATGGCATATTTTAAGAATAAAATTTTATTCTCAAAGAAAATAGAAACAGGACAAAACCAACAGGATTGCAGCAAACCATTAACAAAATAAATTAACACCATTCATATTATTGATACTATTAAAGTTATACTGTATTCCTAAACTCATTTACTCTTCTGATCTTGAGCAAACAGGCAAACAAATTTGCATGTCCATAGTTTAATTATTTAAACAACTTACTTTATGGCAAAACTTAGAATTCATCAAAACTGGCATCAAAATGCTAATTCTAATTAGAATAAACATTGCATTTTGTATGCTTTCCAAGTATGCATGAGAAAAGTGAGCATAAGTGTCCTCTCTTATCATAATTATCTGTTTCTAATTTCAATTTTGGCTATGACTTTGCACTCAATGATGTAAATGTAACTGTTCCTGTCAGATGAAGATTAATTTGATTTAAGCCCTCTTTGTTCTAATTATATATTCTATTTCTGCTCACTATGCAAGTTTCTTTCTAAGCCACATCTGTACTTTATCACAACAATAGAGAATTTCTTTAGTATTTAAAAGCCAACCATAAGATTTTTGGGGGGAACATTATGACAATTTTCATTAAGCCTATGCCAAATAATTTAATATTTCAGCTGAATAATCTACAGATTAATGCAATTATTATTTGAATATTAAAGCATGAACTTTTCCAAAATTAAATATCCAAAAATTATTGCTCTAATTACTCCCTCTGCTTCCAGGAAAACATTATCATTCTTAGTTTATCCCCTGAGAAATTCCTTTACTGGGTGATACCTTGCATGCTATACTTTCTAACCTGAACCACTGTTCAGGCATAGGATTTTTCCAATTTCCTTCTTTTTGCTTTAATAGCATAATTTTGAGTGTGCGATTAGCTTGTTCAATTATACCTTGACCTTGAGGATTGCATGGGATACCTGTTTTATGGGATATATTGAATTTTGTGCAAAACTGTTTGAAAGATGAGGATGTATATGCAGGGCCATTATCTGTTTTAAGCATTTTGGGGATGCCCAATGCAGCAAAAGCTTGCAGAAAATGAGATGTAACATCTTTAACTTTTTCTCCAGAATGTAAGGAAGCAAAAATCATGCCTGAGCATGTATCTATGGTCACATGAATAAATCACAGTTTTCCAAAGCTTGGCTCATGAGAGACATCCATCTGCGACAAATGATTGGGCATTAATCCTCTTGGGTTAACCCCATAATGTGGACTGGGCAAATGTGTCACACAAGATTGACAATCCTTCACAATTGTTCGAGCTTGTTCCTTTGTAATTTTGAACCTTTGCTGTAACGTAGTACTATTGACATGAAATTGGGAATGGAACAAAGTAGCTTGTTGGACTGCTGAAAATATAAAGATTGTTTTAGTGAGGGCATCAGCCTTTTGATTACCTTCATGGAGAGGACCAGGTAGATTAGTATGAGCTCTGATATGTCCAATTTAAAAAGGTTCTTTACGTTCCCATAGGAGATTTTGAATTTGAGAAAACAATGTAAAGGCTGGAGTATGTGGTGCTATTGGACCTGCTAGCTCCAATTTAGGGACAATATAGTACAATATAGTGGCTGTCTGAAAAAATATTCATAGGCTGTTCTTTAAAATTTTCTAGAGCTATTATAATAGCTTCGAGTTCCACTAATTGGGCTGATTTTTGATTAGTGATATGAATCATATTTTCATCTTGAGTGACTACTGCAGCAGTACCGTTAGAGGACCCATCTGTAAAAACATTAAATGCCTTAGGAATAGGTTGATTTTTTATTACCTGTGGAAATATAATGGGATGAATAATACAAAAAGATAGTATAGAAGACGTAGGAAGATGGTTATCAAAATTTGCAGAAGTAGAGCATCTAGCTATAGCCCAATCATTATCATTGAAGCACAAATATTCAGCCTGTGATGATGAATAGGGAGTAATAATAGTAGCGGGGTGAATGCCAAATATTTTAGTAGAAGTCTTAAGTCCTTGAAGAATAAGTTTAGCCACCATGGAGGTATAAGACTCAATTGTACTTTTAGGACAGACAGGTAAATGTGTCCATAATAAAGGTCCCTGTTGCCAAAATACTCCTGTGGGTGTATATTGTGAAGAAATAATAATCAATATCAGCGGTCGAGCAAAATCTATTCTATCACAATGGGATCCTTCAATGGCCTTTTCTACCAACTTTAAATCTTCCCTAGCATCAGGAGTCAATGTTCGCGGTGAAGATGGATCAGGGATCCCGTGAAGGATATCAAATAAGGGTTTTAATTGTCCAGTAGTGAGGCTTAGTGTAGGGTGAAGCTAATTAATGTCTCCCAGCAGTTTTTGGAAATCATTGAGGGTGGTCAAATGTTCTTTATTTATTAAAAATTTTTGAGGCCTAGTAAAGGTATCCATGATTTAAAATCCTAAATATAATATGGGAGATCTAGTTTGAACCTTTTCTTCAGCAATTTTTAATCCATATCTTTTTAAATTTTCTGTCATATCACTGAATATGGTAAATAAGATTTCTTGATTAGGGTGAGCAAGCAAAATATCATCCATATAATGGAGGCACATAAGGTTTGGGTATTTGTTCTTAATGGGCTGGATAGCTTTGTCTACATAGATTTGACATATAGTGGGGGCTATTAGCCATTCCCTTCGGTAGCACTTTCCTTTGATATCTTTTATCAGGGCCATTATTATTGATAGAAGGAACTGAAAAAGCAAACCTGGGGACATCCAGAGGATGTAGGGGAATGGAAAAGAAACAATCCTTTATATCAAGAGTTATAAGATGGAAATTTTTTGGAATAGCTACAGGATTAGGAAGTCCAGGTTGGGTAGGGCCCATAATTTGCATGGTTTTATTGATTTCTCTAAGGTCACGTAACAATCTCCATTTTCCAGATTTTTTCTTGATTACAAATATGGGGGAATTCCAGGGAGAGGTGGAAGGCTCTATGTGTCCTGCTTCTAGTTGTTCTTGGATTAATAGGTGGGCTGCTTGTAATTTTTCTCTAGATAGGGGTCACTAAGGGACCCAAACTGGCTTATCAGAAAGCCATGGTATTTTCAAAATTGTTTTCTCAGTGGCCCCTAGAAAAAAAAAATATATATTTTTTACTCTTTTGATGATGATTTAGATTTTTATTTTTAACACCTGCAGGCTTGCTTGCTAGGTGTAGCCCCATTTGATGTAGAATATCTCTTCCCCATAGGGTAACTGGCAAGCTGGTCAAAACATAAGTTTGGAATGTTCCTTTATGACCTTCATTATCTTCCCAATTTAAGAATACAGCACTTTGTGCTGGGGTGTTAGTATATCCCAAGCCTCTTAAACTAGTTGAGGCCTTCTGCAGAGACCAGTGCTTGGGCCATTGTTGTAGATTAATGATGCAAGAGTCAGCCCCAGTATCAATCAGCCCCTCCATCTCTATACCTTGAATTTTTATTTTGCACATAGGCCTCCATGAACAATCCTGTACCCAGCAAGCCATAGGTCCTGAGCCAGTGGAACCAAATCCTCTATTGTTCCTATTCTGCGGCATACTCTTGAACAAGTTGTGGAAACTGGGAAGGAGAAGCAGCTGAGCAATTCTATCTCCTTGGTTAACAGAGATAATGCCTCTAGGTGAACTAAGCATTATTTTTATTTCTCTTTGGTAATCGGAGTCAATAACACTTGGCGTTACTTGAAAACCTAATAGGCTTTTAGAACTTTTCCCAAGGATAATTCCTACAGTCCCTGAGGAAAGAGTTCCCCTGACTCCCGTAGGAATCAGTTGAACCCCCATTTCAGGTGTTAGCACTATTTGGGCGGTGGAACAGAGGTCTAGTCCTGCACTTCCTCTTGTCCCTCTGACAAGGGAGTCAATGGGTAGGAGGCATTGTGATGAGGAATCATCTGTATGGATGTTTGTATTCATCGTCTAATGCCTTGTACATTTGTGGGTCCCGAGGCATTGGGCCCCGTGCCCCATTTTTTGAATTCCTGGACAAAACATTTCCATAGATGTCAAATTTAGAACAGCATTTATTGGCCCAATGATTTCCCGTTTTACATCTGGGGCAGTGGCCTGGGGCACGGTATGAGCTTGGTCTTATTTCTCTTTGGGGATATTGCCTAGAATATCCTGGTTGATTATGATAATTTTGTCTTGAATATCCTGATTGACTATAATTTTTTTTTGTTGAGCCCTATTTGTAAAATTTTGAGGGGAAGCACCTCTCATTGCTGCTGCAATCACATTGCCTGTGACAAAAGCATCATTAATATCTTTACATAATCTAATGTATATTGAAAGGTTGTTTTTATTTTTCCATGGTCTTATAGCATCTTGGCAATATTTATTGGCATTTTCATATGCCAACTGGATGACTAAGGGCATTGCTTGATCCACATCCCCGAATATTCTGCCTGCAGTTCTTAAAAGTCTGTCAGCAAAATCAGCATACGGCTCGTTAGGCCCCTGTATTACTTTTGATAAGCTACCTTGCAAATCACCTGTTCCTGTTAAGGTCTTCCAGGCTTTAACAGCAGCATTGTTTATTTGTGCGTATACACCAGGATCATATTGCATTTGTATTTGTAGTTTAGCAAACTGTCCTTCACCTGTTAGCATATCTACATTATGGTTTGGGAAGCCTGCCGTCACATTACTTTTAGCTGTTTCTACACAAAGTTCCTGGAATTGTGACCTCAAGATCAGGTATTGTCCCCCGCTCAATGCTGTCTTGCATAACCCCTTTCAGTCTGAGGGAGTTAAACTGAAAGTGTTAAGGGACTCCAGCATGCTCAATGTGAATGGAGCTTGAGGCCCATAGGTCATTATCGCCTCTTTGAAATTTTTTATTGTTTTAAAATCTAGGGATTGGTGATACCTTTGCCCATTTTCATTTTCAAATACTGGCAGGTCCCAATGTTCCTGCAGTTTTTGGCGTTTGAGGGCGCGTAAGCGCTCAGAAAGGCCGTTAATCTCTGCCTCAAGGGCACGCATATGGTCAGAAATACCCCTCATGGTTTCTGTAATGGATTCCATCCATGAGGGCACAAAATATTCCTCCACTTGATGGTCCTTTATGGTCTTAACTGACTTAGCGGAGGAGGCTGTGCTTTCATGGTTATTTGGCTCCTCCTCATTACTATCATTTTCACTGGTAGTAACATCCTGAGTTTCAGATTCTATTGAGAGCACGTATTCCTTGGATATTTCTAATAAATCTCTGATAGCTTTAGCAGCTCTTATTTTCAATATTTTTGAGTTCACACCAATATTATCCTTACTGGTCTTATCTGACTCAGTGGAGGCTATGCTTTCTTGATCACTTTCCTCCTCACTATAAACTGAGTCAGCGATGTCAAAAAAGGCTTTTATTACTCGGCTTTTTGTTATTTTTGCACCCATCTTTAAAGATTTCTCAGTTCTCACCTGCCAATTCCGAATTCCCCGAATGAGCCACCACTTGTTGCCACCTGTGGTTGCAGCTTGCAGCAACGACGCCGTGGGAGAAAATTCGGAGGCAGGATGAAAATGAAAAAGTTCTTTTATTCTTCTCTCTCCAGCTCCAACAACCTCTCCAACTCCAACTGCAACCACCAACAACTAACCCTCACCCGGTTAAATACTTTTTTCCTTAACAAGGACACGTGCTAACAGCTCGAGCTTACAAATGCATCACGCAGTGTTCATGGGCATAAAAAGATTCAGGTGAAAATACTTGAACACCTTAATGGCTCTCAGCTAGCTGCCATCTTAGCTATCTCCTCAATTAGGGCTCTTACATAATATATTGTGTTAGCTAATGTTCATGTGAACTCAAGCAACAATATATGTAAACTCTGTAAAATTCTGTTTAAGAAACAAAAACCAACTTCAGAACTATAACACTTGACCTAAGATGTATTAGGACCCACCACCTTACCTGAAATAAGGCTCTTACTCCCACCTTACCATATGCCAGAATGGCTCCAAAGTAGGCCAAACGCCAACTAATTTAACGTTATGTTCAAAAGAGTGCTTTTTGTTGTTAAGACTAGTAGGATCTCAAACAGGGGTTATAGTATATAACTCAGTCAAGATTCAAGATAGTTATTACACAAACTAAATATGTATTTTACTCTTGTTAATTTTATTTTGCATTTTTCTTCTTATAAACTGTCTAAAGGTTCCTGTTAATGTTTTGCAGAGGTATTGCTTCAAGAACACAACCTGGGTTAATTTAAGCCATCACCTACAGGATAGATAGGATAGTACAGACTCCAAATAATAAAAAAGAATAAATGGCAGTAAAGTTATAATCATTAAAGTAAAGCCCAGTGCTCTTAATTTAAGACTGGTGAGACTAATTTGCTAGATGTTTAAGATCAAGACTTTAAAGCTAAATTTAAAGGGCCAAGAAAACCAATATTTGACTCTTACTCTCAGAGTCAGTCTGAATCCAGGGAACAGGGAACTACTGTAAGAAATTTGGCAACTCTGGGCCACATAATCTCCTGATAAGGGAGATAAATGAGACCGCTGGAGAATAGAAGCCAATTAGTGCCCTTGCTATGAATAGGAGGGTCCTTGGAGAAGGGAGACATCCCTGATGCTTCCAAGGGAAGCCACATGGTCAAGCAAGACCCGGACCCATCCTAACACTAGCACAAATGGCACTAGCAGAAAGGCACTAGCAGAACAAAGAAGCTGCTCTCAAGTTTCCCCAAGAGTGACTCCCATGGGAGCTCAGCTGACTATTAACAATAGATAGAAACAAAAGTCAGTTTGACCTACTTCATCTTAAACACCTAGCAAAAACAGTTAAAATCAAAAAAGTCCCATTCCTGGGCATAAGATAATAATAATAATAATAATAATAATAATAATGATAATAATAATAATAAAATGTAACTTAAGATATACACTTGTATTAGTCCCAAGAATAAGTAAGACGGGATGCTACAAGAGAGTTTCCTAGGAAGGAATGCCTGGTAACTATCAAGAGAAACTGCCAGAGTCAGAAGTTTTAGTCAGTTTAAGGCCTACAGATCTTCATAACCTCCTACACAGGTAGGGTTAATATTTGCTAACATGATTATCTATGTTGGGGACGTTAACAACACGCCAGTAGATAGAAACTCTCTGGCTTTCTCCCACTTCTTGATATGGGAACTTGGCCTAGCCAAGGGGTGTTCCCCTGACGTATGACAGAGGTCAGACTGCCACTAGGATAGGCTAATAGCTCTGCCAATGTGATTTGCTCATGCTCCCTATGTGCCCCTATGATCTTTCTGCTGATTGGCCCATGTCTTCTATAAAGGCCGTCCAACTTCCTCAATAAACGAGCTTGTGCCTTCACCGGACTCTCTGGTATGCCTGATTGTCTTCTATTGTGAGGGCTGAGTGTGGCCACCAGTTGACTTCTTCCTTTCCCGATCTCAGCTCAACACTGGGGCATGTTCCCCCAGACTTCTCTACCGGCCAGAGAAGGCCAAACCCGGGTTAGGGGGAGCTAGAAACCCCGGCAATCTAGCCCTGAGTAACAAAAATAAAGGGTTCTCTACTACAGAACATACCAGTAGAAAGAATGTATAAGATCAGATGATATTAAGTAGCTTAACTATATCTTATGGGACTAGACATCTGTAACATTAAAAGTTGAATGTTCTATTTACATTCCTGATAACTCTAGGGATTTTAAAGATTTGCTTTCCCAAATAAGGCCTTGTCCACTCTGGCCTTAGTATGGGGACAACTTTTCAGCCCTCACACCTCCTGGTGAGAAATTATTGATTGCTATCATATTCATGATATACATTGACAAGTTCCAGATGCTGCACCATTTATTCAATACTCATGTTGTTTGTTTCTCTCATAGAAGTGCCCATCCCTGATGATGTTACAACCTGTTCTTCCCCAGGCTTCAATCCGACCTGACTTCTAAAAAGGGAACTCCAAACTACTTGCCCCTATCTCAATGCCCCCTTCCAGCTTGAAGAAGCCAGATCTGGTCTTTGTCCCATTTCCTTACAGTAGTAAAGACTTCCTAAAATTGGAGAGGGAATGAAGCCAGAATTTGTTAGGCAGTCAGTATAAATAGGTAAATCAAGTCAAGTTGGATCAAGAAAGCCAATTTTGAGTGAGTTCGGGGAAGTTGGAGACTTGTTGGCAGACTATCCCCTGAGGGATTGGATTGTTAATTCCTTCAGAGCCCTTCCTCCACCTTTATAAAGAACCTACCCCAACCTTTTGCTTTAAAGTTGTTAATGTGTCTTGGGCTGCTCCATCCTGCCCTTCCCCCTTCAGCCCATCTGCTTCTTACATTTTGGCCACCCCACTGGTCCTGGTCACTTACACAGAAGGAGAGAAGTCTATGTTACCTCTTTTAATTAAATCCTGCTTTATATGCTTGCCTCAACATGCTTCTCTAATGTTCAAACTTCAACATTTTGGGGAGCAGAACTCATCATCAGTAAACAGCAATATAATATATACACAACGGGATATTACTCATCATTGAAAGAGAATAAAATTATGGCTTTTGCAGGTAAATGTATGGAGTTGGAAAATATCATGTTAAGCGAAGTAAATCCTTCCAAAAAATCAAAGGCTGAATGTTTTCTCTGATAAGTGGATGCTGATTCATAATGGGGGAGGGGGGCATGGGATGAAAGGAGGAACTTTGGATTGGCCAAAGTGGAGAGGGGTGAAGGTAGGGGACATGGGAGTAAAGAAGATGGTGGAATAAGACAGACATCATTACCCTAAGTACATCTATGATTGCAGGAATGGTGTGACTCTACATTGTGTAAAACCAGAGAAGTGAAAAATTGTGCTCAATTTGTGTACAATAAATCGAAGTGCATTCCACTGTCATGTATAACTAATTAGAACAAATAAATAACTAAATAAACCATAATTCATCATAATGTTTTAAAAGAAGAAGCCATTAGATGAGCATTTCCAGTGTGTACAAGTTGCCATATTTTAGAGGAAGAAGAAGAAGAAGAAGATGTGTGTGTGTGTGTGTGTGTGTGTGTGTGTGTGTGTGATATACACATATGTACATATACATATAAATATATACATACATATATAGATGTGCATATTATATGCATAAACATATAATGTGAACATATCTGCTTATATTTTAAAAAAACAAAGGTTGAACTAAACATAAAAATGTTAACTACAAGAGAAGGAAAGAAGTAGGTAAAATAAAGGGTGATTAAACTAGTTATATAATCTTTGAATATACCATGTTTTGAATATACCACATTTAATTTAATTAGCTATCCCCAAAATTCAAATGCAAAATTAACCAAATCAGCCTAAGTATTAGTTGGAGATATAACTACACAGAAAGAAATAATTTAAGTGACTTTAAATCACTGTAATCATGAAATAACTTTCTAAGGACAAAACACATTGTTAAAAAATATCTTTCATTATATTGCTGTCAATGTTTGTATAATTATTATGAAACACTGTTTTGTGTGTACTGTGGAATAAAGCAAAAAGGTAAGGATAGTGAATAACAAGTAACCAAACACAATCAAGAGAGAGGATGTACAGATCACTATTCTCAAAATTATATAATATTATAATATTTCCCAGAAATTAAAAACAAAACTTTTCATGCCTGACTCCTACCAAGAGATATTCTGATTTTGTTTTTTAGATATATACCTTGGACTTTGGAAACTTAGGTTTTTAAAAACCCCATGTGATTTTGATATTTAAGTGAGATTACAAAGCACTGTTTTATTGTTATGGCTTGTTGATGTATGATTCCCTTAAGCAGTGTGGCTTGAAGTCCACTTTATCTGATATGAAAATAAGAAATATCTAAAAATAACAAATAAAAAAACATATCTGTAATCTCAGCGGCTAAGGAGGTTGAGGCAGGAGGATCGTGAGTTCAAAGCCAGTCTCAGCAATGGTGAGGTGCTAAAAATCTCAGTGAGACCCTGTCTCTAAATAAAATACAAAATAGGGCTGGGAAATGTGGCTCAGTGGTTGAGTTCCTCTGAGTTCAATCCCTGGCATCCCCATAATTATATGTGTATACATGCAAAGTTTTATGAATACAAATTATCCCTATTATACAAGTTTTAAAAGAGTAAAAAAGATCATACAATATTAAGGGACTTTTTAAAAATGCTATCAGTATTGCTATTGTATTAGTTTTTCATCATATAGAAAATTCCTGTGGTAATTACCTTACCAAAACAATTGGTTTATTTCAGCTCATAGTTTTGGAGGTTTTAGTTCATGACCAGTTGGCCCCATTGCTTTTGGGCCTATATCAAGGCAGCATATCATTGTGGGGAACTTATAACAAATCAAAGCCACTCATCTTATAGCTGGGAAGCAAAAGAGAGAGAACATACCTGTGCTATGGTGCACACCTATAATACCAGGCATTTGGGAAGCTGAAGCAGAAGGATCATATGTTGAGGCCAACATCAGCAACTTAGTGATACACTGTTTAAAGTTAAAAAATAAAAATGGCTGGGCTTGTGGCTTAGTGGCAAAGTGCTTCTGGGATCAATTCTCAGTAACAAAAAAGAGGGAAAGAAGAAGAGGTAAACAAGAGGAAGAGGAGGAGGTGGAAGAGAAGGAGGAGAGAGATGAGGAGGAGGGAGATGAAGAAAAGGAAGAGGAGGAAGAGGGAGGAGGAAGAGGAGGAAAAAGAGAAGAGAGGGAGAAGGATAAGGATAAGGAAGAGCCTGGAGCCCCACAGTATTCCCTTCAAAATCATGTTCCCAATGAATGGTAAACCTGCCACTATATCCCAACTCTTTAAGTTTCTTTCACACCACCTCCAAGTGTGGTCAAGCTGATGACTAAACTTTAAACATTTGTGTCTTTGGAGGACATTACTGATTCAAAATATAGTAGTAATTTTTTGAGTTTTTATCTTTTAGATATTCATATTGAAAATTTATAATATTTATAAGTAATAGAATGTGTGTTTTTCTTCAGAATAAGTGGGAGATGATTTTGGTGGTAAAGATAAAATGAGCTGATAATTATTGAAATTGTGTGATGGGCATGTAGGGGTTATTATAATACTCTCTCTACTTATAAATAAGTGTAATTCTCTATAATGCAAAGTAATAAAACTTTCACATTTTCCATCTAGAATATCTACCATTCTAATATATATTTCTACCCTTATTCTTGTTGCAATGGATGAATTCTCCTTTGCATCTCATGTAATGCCTTTACCAAATTTTCTACTCCTATTATCTACCCAACTTGTTCAAGTGAAGGTACAATCTTCAACACACAACCAAAAATGTTTGTATCAGTATTACTAATAAATTTTACAGAACAAAATTAAACAAGTGACTGTCAGTTCTCTTATACATTTGAAAAACATGTTAGAAACTATTTCACTGTGATTGTTTGTGTCCCTCAAAAATGCTTATGTTGAGATCCTAAGCCCCAAAGTGATTGTATCTGGAGGTGGTACCTTGAGGAAGTGGTTAGGTCATGAGCACTGTGGATTAGTGTTTATATATAAATTCATTTTTATGACAATAAAATAGTGCCATAGACCAGGGAAGTTAGAAATAAGAGGCTTATTTTGGCTTGGAGTTCAGGTCCAAGGACAAATGACTACATCTTGTCATGACCTTCTTGCCTACAGAGACCAATGAAGCTCAGGGCACCATACACAGTGAGACAGAGAGTATTTGTGTGTGTGTGTGTGTGTGTGTGTGTGTGCCCTTCTTCTGGTCTCTCTCTGCCTTCTTATAAAGTCACTAGTATTCAATTATGGGGTCTCCATTTGATGACTATATCCACCCCAATTGTCTCCCAAATGCCCGCTCTAAACACCATAATAGTGCCTTTTGAAAAGAGATCTCAGAAAACTAGCATATTTATTCTAACATATGAGGTCATAGGGAAAAGATGGTTCTGTCAAGCTAAAATAAATAAATAAAAAGGAGCTAAGAGGGCAAATACTGAAACAATAGTGTTTTCAAAATAAGAAATTGAAATAATAAGAAAATATAAAAGGTTTGAATCCTCTGCTGAAAAATACTACTCTATCATGTTTAATGAGGACTTGTATTCAGACTCATTTTCACATTTCTGTGGAAATTCAATTTTGTCCAAGCTGCCACATTCTTCAAATATTAAACTAAGTTTCAACCCTGGTGTTTGTGGTTTTCTGGTAGTGGAGAAATAGCTTTTGTCTGTAAATGAGCTTACATTTCTCCTTGTCAGCATCTAGTTATCTGCCTTCTTAGCTTTCCTTTGTTCAACATTAACTTCTATTCAGTACAACCTGTTTCTGTACTTTTTAACTTGTTTTTGAATCTGTTAAGCTAGATAACTGGTGGATTCACATTATCATTGGTGGAAATGATTATGAGGCAAATGGAGAAAGCTGTACACCCAGCTCAATCTTACATGTTAGGAGGTGTGGGGTTGACATGAAGTGTATCAGCTGCCTTGGAAACATGAGGTGGTATGTCTATATACTGATTTTTTTTTTTTACAACTTACATATCCATTACAGAATGCAAAGAAGTCTTATGTGCTCTTAAAATATTAAATGTTTTATACTTGATCACAAAAACCACTTTTAAATATTTTTAAATATAAACATTATACAGACCATATTATCTGACCAATATAAAAACGTTATAGCAAAGTAAAAAATAAAAATTGACAATCAAACAAAACCAACAGAACTTTAGCCACTACCTGTTTAATTCAAACATTAAAACTGAAACTATAAATCATTTTGTAATTTTTAAAATGAACATGTCCTATCAGACCTAAAATTTGAACTACTCAGATGAAATTTCATGGTATTTAATGTTATTATTGAAATAAAGAAGACTGAAATTAATGAACCAAAGATTTACAATAAGAATTTATAAAGTGGGATGGGGGATAACTCAATGTTGCAGTTCTCGGCTAGTATGTGCAAGACTCCATGGTCAATCCCTAGCACTTCACAAAATGCAAAAACAAATCAACAAAACCCAGAACTTATAAAAACTAAGTGGAGTAAGGAAAAAAATAAATGTTGAAGTGAATAAATTAGAAAATTAAAAAATAAATTTTATTAAAAATAGCTTCATCAAAAACACATGAAAATTATATGAATATATGTAAAATTTTAAGGGAAAATGTATTTACTTCAAACAAAAATGTTGGACTAAATTTCAAAGGAAATTTACAACTTATAAAATACCCAAAATATTTTGTGTAACTGAATGAGCCTTGGGAAAACTAGATCTCTCAGAACCCATTATTTTTAAGACCTACTTCTTGTTCGCTGAATTTAAGTTCAAATGCCCGGCTACTAGCTATTCAATAAGCCCCTGCAAAGTCCCCGAATTCCTCTGTATTGTATTTCTCTCAAATTTTATCTGAATACTCCATAAAAACCAACCAGAAATCTGAAGCATATCAACCATGTTGTGTGATTTTTTTTTTCCGCTTCTGTATTGTAATCCTTTTGCTGGTGAGCTCTATATAGCCTTTAGTGCACACATAACTCAATATTAATATTCAGTTATCTAACAGATCCTTTAAACTTTGACCAGGTCTTAAGAGATACTGTTTGCCATAAATAAGTTATTTTTAGATGCTTTTTAGTTATCTAGAGAGAGCTTGTATGATTTTTTAGTAGTAATTTTACTTAATTTAAAATAATTCTCATGTCCTTATTTGCATATGAAGTAATTTCTTTGTGAAAGGACAATTGATTCACGAGAAAAAAATCAGCTTAAATTTGAGATTACACAAGAATATTTATTTACTTATCTGTTTTGTTTGTTTCAGTACACTTTTTAATGTTACTAAGTTGTTTTAATTATTTTAAAACCCAGGAGAAGAATAATGCCTAAATCATTGTTTATAGTTACCCTGGTGCTTGCAAGTTTAAGTCAATCTTGACTCTTACAGTCCTTTCATAACTCAGTATAAAAAACACCTTTTAGCCAAATTTCTCCTCTTTTTTTCTATATAATATTCTGGAACATCTCACTTAACTTCCATGTCTACATACTTTGGCTCATGCTGTCACCTTTATGGATATGGCCTGTATTCCTTGCCACCAACCCCTCTTTAGTGCTATTTTGCATGGAATGATTTTCATGTGCAGACACATTGCATAAAATTTTTAGCTTCTCTATTAAGATTTTCCACTGTTCACTTATATTTTTGTTCATTTGTTTTTGCTCCACATTTTTTATTGGTGCATTATATTTGTACATAATGGTAGGATTTATTTACTTATTTTTACTTGGAATGATAAGTTAGCTTTGTTATTTTTTTTTCTTTTTGGTACTGGGAATTGAACACAGGGGCACTGGACCACCGAGACACATCCTTAGCACTATTTTGAAATTTATTTAGAGACAGGGTCTTGCTAAGTTGCTTAGCACCTCACCATTGCTGAGACTGACTTTGAACTCGTGATCCTCCTGTCTCAACCTCCTGAGCCTCTGGGATTACAGGCCTATACCACAGCGCCTGGCCTACTTAATTATTTTTGTTTACAACTGAAACTCTGGGAATTGTAAGTTAACACCTTTGCCTGTGCATTTCTGATAAATGCCAGAAAATATTTTAACCTTGAGTTCCATATTATTCAGCTATTCTGTGTTGAAATTAACCTTTATGAGCTAGCTGCCATCCAGCTCTTAACATTTCTTTTATTCACAATTGGGAAGACCAACTCCTGTAAGATTACATGGTGCACAGCTTTCAAAGCAAGGCTTTTGGGATGCATTCAATTATTTTTGTGTGTATGTGTTTTTTTCTTTTTTTTCCCCAAATTGGCTTAAGCAGAATTCTTCTCTCAAGAATGAAGACCACATGCTTCTCACTGAAATCTCTCTCCAATTCGTGAACTAATAGTACTTGGGTTTTTTTGAAAGATTCCAGTTGAAGAATTGGAAAAAATATATATATAACTTTCCAACTACTACCAACTTTAATTTTCTTGGCCTCAGCTGAGCCTGTTGTTTGAGTTCATATTTAGTTCCAGAAGTCAATGGAAGATACTAGATTCAAAGTACTCCAGCTTTTTAGTATTAAGCTTTACAATCTTAGTGTTAGAACTTATTATGATGTTGTGCTTCTTTTGAATCAGTTTAGAAATAGATTATATAAGAGTTTTGTTTCGTGGTTTTGTATTTTTACTCATTTTAATTTCTATTTATACATGACCACCAGCCTAAGTATGTTATTTACTTGTATTTTAAAATGTCAGATTATTCCCATTTTTCTGATAGTAAAATTAAAATTTATTGCCTTTATGACCATGCTTGACAAGAAAGGAAGTTTCGTAAGGTATAATTGAGATTTTCCCATTAAACTGGATATGTAAAATAAAATATATTAAAAATTAATAAATATTAAAAAAATTAAATAATGGAATAATATCTCACTTTCAAAAACCAACTTTATTTTCCTCCAAGAAGAATTTTCTTATAATTAAAAACTAGAAATTGATTTTTGATTAAGTTGTCTTTCAAAACCTTCTAAAGTCTAATTATCATTTACATGTAAATCTGTTCGTCATTTGAATAATAAATTTGAGTCTACATCTAATGGTCATTTTAAGCCAACAATTTTTACTGAAGATTTCACTACAAGAGAGGGTGACCCGATATGCTTTAACTATTTCAATTGTTATTTCTGTAACTTTTAAATTAGAACCAGATTTTCAGTTAGCACATAAAAAGTACTTGAGAATATGGGAAAAAAAAGTGTAAAAAGAAAAGAAATCACAATGTCTGAATTTAAAGCTTAGAACCATACTACTAAATGAAATTTATTGGCCAATTATAGAAATACTAACAGCCATAATCAAAGATAATCTGTTAATGTTAAAAAATATATTTTTCCTAACAGGCTGCAAATTCATTTCACTACAGTACATAGTACTCTTCATCTATTTTTCCATTAAAATCTATTGATAGGTCTATAATTAATGATTTATTTTATAAGTACTCTTTTATGTGTGTGTCTCCAACCATACAATGAAATTGCTTAAGGGCAAGACTTTTTTTCTTTCATTCTCAGACTCCATTTGCAGAGATGATGAGTGGAATTCCAATGGATCTGTTGCTTTTTATTTTATATTTTAGGCTACAGTCAAAAAATAAAAATGCTCATGTTTTTTAATCTCCCTGTTTCAGAGAAATTTTACCTCTACCAAATTCTGTCTACCTAATAATTTATTTATAGAATATTGATAACCTCAGATTTCAAGAAAGCTGGGTACAGTGGTGCTGCACCTGTAATGGCCTGTAATCACAGTTACTTGAGAGGCTGAGGCAGGTGGATTGCAAGTGGGAGGCCAGCCTCAGCAACTTAGGTCCTCAGCAATTTAGTGAGCTCCTGTTTCAAGCTAAAAGGATAAAAAGGCTTGGTGATGTAGCTAAGTGGTATAGTGCCTCTGGGTTCATCTCCTGTACCCCCCAAAAAATGTCAAAAGAATTATTTTGCTCTGATAATAACTATGTGGGAGAGATTCTTAACAGAATGACCAATGATCACTCATGCTGGACTTAATATTTTAAAAACTGAAAACCTCAGAATGAACCATGAGTACAGGGTTAACCAATGATTTCACCTTGTAAGGGTTTAAAGTACATTGATCTCTTTCTCTTTGATATATAATATTTAGCTTCAATTAAGACAATGGAAATAATCAAATTATGGTATGAGGTAAGGCAGGTAAAACTATCCCTAAAATATCAACATCAACCACTACAACTGTTTATAACTTATTTTTCCATTGGATTAAACCAATGTGGTATTTGCAGTTTCCTTCTAACATAAAATCAGAATAAAAATCATATTGGTTCTCAAAATGACTTCAAAAACAAACATATTCCTACATTCAACCTAGGCTCTGAAATCACAATTTATGTAGCTGGGGTCATGTCACACATTTTGAAAACCTACTTAGAGGACTGTGGTTGTAGCTCAGTGGTAGAGCACTTGCCTAGTATGTGTGAATCACTAGGTTAAATACTCAGCAAGCACTACATAAAAATGAATGAATAAAATAAAGTTCTAAAAATACAATAACATTGTTTAAAAAATTCACATAAAAAACTGCCCAGGTAATTTTATTGTATGCTTCTCCCTCAGTCCATTTAGGTATCTATGCAAAAATATCATAAACAGGAATGAATTTCACAAGTTTCTAGAGAGTGTCATATCCAAGATTAAAGGGCCAAAAATTATATTTCTAGTGAATAAATCTTTTTTGGTTCACAGAATGGCAGCAGTTTGTTGCGTCCTTTCATTTCAAGTTACCTTGAGCATACTTTATGAAGGCACTAATTCCGTACATGAAAGCTCCATCCTTATGACCTAATCACTTTCCAAAGACCCCCACATTTTAATGCCATCACCTCAGTGGGTTAAGATTTCACATTTTAAGGGTACACAGACATTCAGATCATACATACAAGTCTCTTGTGCATAGTTCTAGATATATGCCTCTAGTTAAGACCGTTTGATTTAAACTATCAACTATTAGTATGGATGAAATAGTCAAAGGAGTGTAATCTAGTACATCTCAAAATCATAGCAATGGAAAAAAAATTCCAGTAATGGCAGTTAAGGAACTATACTTGACTGAACATTGCTGAATAGAATTGAATTATAAGCTGTTTACATTATCAATTGTTATTTTATTATGCTTTCTGCAGTATTGTATATAATGAGAATCATAAAATGATATAAAAAGATATTTCAGAATGTCAGACCTTCACCTTCAGACAAGTGAAATATTTTATTGCCCTTTTTTATTATTATGTAACATAAAGAGGGATTAAGTATCTTGCTCAACTTATTATAGCTTGAGATTTTAATAACTGAAGAGCTTGGGGACCCACTTGATTTTTTTTTCAAATTTATTTATTTTTTTTTATTCTAAGTTTTTAGAAATGACAACAGAATGTATTACATTTCATATTATACTTATAGAGCACATTTTTACATATCTCTGGTTGTTCACAAAGTATATTCACACCATTCGTGACTTCATACATGCACTTAGGGTAATGATATCCATCTCATTCTGCCATCTTTTTTTTTTTCTTTACCCTTTTGCTTCCTCCCTTCTCCTCCCTCCCCAATGGCCATTCTAGTGTTCCTCTAATCTTCCTATGTTCCCTATCCCAACCCCACTGTGAATCACCTTCCTTATATCACAGAAAACATTCGGCATTTGGCTTTTGGGGATTGGCTAATTTCACTTAGCATTATATTCTCTAACTTCATCCATTTACCTGCCAATGCCACTCAAAAATCTTAACACCAAAAACACAAATAACCCAATCAATAAATGGGCCATGGAACTGAACAGACACTTCTCAGAAGAAGATATACAATCAATCAACAAATACATGAAAAAATGTTCAACATCTCTGGCAATTAGAGAAATGCAAATCAAAACCACTCTAAGATTTCATCTCACACCAGTCAGAATGGCAGCTATTAAGAAAACAAACAACAATAAATATTGGTGAGGATGTGGAGAAAAAGGCACACTCATACATTGCTGGTGGGACTGCAAAATGGTGCAGCCAATATGGAAAGTAGTATCGAGATTCCTTGGGAAACTTGGAATGGAACCACCTTATGACCCAGCTATCCCACTCCTCAATCGATAACCAAAGGACTTAAAAACAGCATACTACAGGGACAAAGCCACATTAATGTTTATAGCAGCATAATTCACAATAGCTAAACTGTGGAACCAACCTACATGCCCTTCAGTAGATAAATGGATAAAGAAAATGTGTTATATATACACAATGGAGTATTATTCAGCAATAAGAGAAAATAAAATCATGGCATTTGCAGGGGCTGCTTGATTTTGATTCTTTACTTCATTTCCTTTTATCTAGGTAATCTTAGTGCCTGAAGACTGTAAGGAATGTATCCTAAATATAACATGAAGAAAATCAAAATGAAGTAACATTGTTTGGCACATTTGAAACTTAAACAGAGCTGGCAACATTTGGATCAGGTTTCAGCACATACACATACAATCTATGTATTTTTATGTGTTTTAAATAATATGTATAAATTGTTCATATTTAAGATTGATTATTTGATATGTGTATATATTTTCTTGGCTACCAATCATAACAAATATATATATATATATATATATATATATATATATATATATATATATATATATGTTTTCCTCAATTATCATTTATTTATGTAAAAAAAAAACATTCAAAATCCTTTCTAGTTTTATAAAATATATGCAGAACATTGTTTATACTCACCCTTTGTGCCCTGGAACACTCAGAATTCTTTCTCCTACCTGTATCTATTATCCATCAATTAAAATTTGCTGATTTCTCTCTTGGCCCTACTTTGTTCAGCCTCTGGCAATCACTATTCTACATTTTACTTTTTTAAATATCAAGCTTTTAAAAATTCTACATATGAGTGAGATCATGAAGTAATGGTCTTTCTGTTCCAGGATTATTTCACTTAATGTTTTATAGTTCCATCCATGTTGTTGCAAATAATATAATTTCATCTTTTTATATGGCTGAGTAATATTCCATTGTGTGTATGTAATGCATTTCTTTATCCATTTTCCGGTTGATGGAGGTAGGTTGTTTTCATTTCTTGGCTTTTCTAAGTAGGTCTGTAATAAACACAGGAATGAGGATGTCTGTTTGGTGAAATGATTTCATTTCTTTTAGATATATATCCAGTAATGGAATTTCTAATCATTTGGTAATTCTATTTTTAATTTTTGTGGAGACTCCTTAATATTTTTTCACAAGGAATATATTAATTTGCATTTCTGGCATCAGTGTGCAAGTTTCTCTGATCTCCACATTCTTGTCTAGACTTATTTTTTTTTTATCTTTTTATAATAGCCATTCTAACTAATGTGAGTTTATATTGTGGTTTCTATTTACATATCCTCATAACTAGTGATGGTGAACATTTTTTTTCACATTGCTCTAAGTCATTTGTTTTCCATTGTAAAAACTCTGTTTACACCTACTGCATATTTTAAATTAGTTTATTATTACTATTATTATTTTGTTACTGAGTTTATTTAACTTATTGTATAGTTTGCAAATATTTCTTATTGCTATGGGGCTATAAGAGCTGTAGGTTGGCTCTTCAGTGGATCAATTCTTTTCTTTACTCTGTAGAAGCTTTTTAATTCTCTAAAATGCCAATTATAAATTTTTGCTTTTGTTTTCTATGCTTTCAGGTTGCTATCCAAAAAATCTTGCCTGTTCCAATGTTCTGTAGTATTTCCTGTTTCATGCTAGTGGGTTCATAGTTTTCCATCTTACTTTAGGTCTTTAATTCATTTTAAGTTGATTTTTTGTATATTGTGAGAAAGGGATTTAGTTTTACTCCCACTTTTCCCAGCACTATTTGTGGAAAAGGCTGTCCTCTCTTCAATGTGTGTTCTTTGAACCTTTGTTAAAAATCAGTTGGCTGTGCATGTGTGGGTTGACTTCTAGCTTTTCTATTCTTTTCCATTATCTATGTGTCTGTATTATGCCAATACCGTGCTATTTTGCTTACTATAACCTTGTAGCACATTTCGAACTTAGATTGTGTAATGTCTCCTAATGATTGCCTTCCTCGGGATGGATTTTAATATTCTCATCTTTGTGGTTTCATATAAATGTTAGAATTATTCTTTCTAGTTCTGTGAAGAATATCATTGTTATGTTGATAGGTACTACGTTAAACTTGTAGATCACTTTGTGTATCATGGATATTTTAACAATATTAATTCTCTAATTTATAAATATGGGATGTATTTCCATTTATTTGTGTCCTACTCAATGTTTCATCCATGTTTTATACATTTGTTTGCAAAGAATTTCTTCTACCTTGGTTAAATTTATTCATATATTTTTTGTTTGTTTTGTTTTGTGTAGTACAAAGAATTGAACCCACAGCTTCAAACATGCTGGCAAAAACTTGCATCTGCAGCTCCTCCTAGTTGTGGGTGGGGAGGTTAGAACTACAGTAAATGAGATTTCTTTCTTTATTTCTATTTTATATAAGTTGCTATTGGTGAAAAGCAATGCTACTGATTGTGCATGCTGATTTTGTATCCTGTAACTTTACGGGATTTATTTTTTCTAATAGATTTTTGGTAGAAAAATACTTCCTTCCTTTCCCATTTTTATGCCCTTTATTTATTTCTCTTGTTTCATTTTCCTGGTTATGACTTCCAGTATGATGTTTAATAAAAGTGGTGAACATGATATCTTTGTGCTATTCTGGATCTTAGAAAATATTTAGCTTTTCCCCATGCAGTACCCCACTGATTTGTTATATATGACATTATTATATTGAAGTGTACTTCTTCTATATCTAATTTATTCAGAGTTTTTTCATAAAAGAATGTTGAATTTTATCAAATGTTTTTCTGTTTCTATTGATCATATTTTTTCTTCATTTTCATGATGTATTGTATTAGGTCTATTGATTTATCTATGCTAAGCTAGACTTGTACTCCTAGGATAAATCCCACTGACACTTAATTATGGTAAATAATTTTTTTCCTTTAGTACTGGGGATTTAACTCAGGGGTGCTTTACAAATGAGCTACATCCTCAGTCCTTTTTAATTTTTATTTTTAGATAGTATTTCCCTAATTTGCTCAGGCTGGCAATCCAGTCTCAGCCTCCTAAATTGCTGGGATTACAGGCATGTGCCATTGTGCCTGGCTGAATAATCTTCTTAATGTGCCAATGGATTCTAGTTACTAATATTTTGTTGATAATATTTTACCAATATTCACCAAGAATATGTCTTGTAGCTTTCTTTATTTTTAATTGCTTTTATTTTTGTTATGTCCTTGTCTGGCCTCATAAAAGAGTTTGGGAGAATCCTATTACTTCATTTTTTTGGAAATTGAATTAGTTCTTCTTTTAAAGTTTTGTAAAATTCTGTAGTGAGGGCACATTGTACTGACTTTGGTGGGAGTATTTTATTCCTGATTTAATCTCATTACTCATTATTGTTCTGTTCAGGTTTTTAGTTTCCTCATTATAAAATCTATGCAAGCTATATGTGTCTAAGAATGTGTCAGTTAACATTACCAGTTTTGCCAGTATATGGTTCTTTACAATAACCTCTAATGACCCTTTGTGTTTCTCTGGTATTAATTTTAATGTATCCCTTTTCATATCTGATTTTATGTATTTAAACTATTTGTTTTCTTAATCTAACTAGGGTTTTTGTCAGTTTTGTTTATCTTTTTGAATAAGCAGTTCCCACTTTTTATTATTATTATTATTATTTTGTGTGTGTGTATTCAGTTTCCATTTATTTCATTTCTGTTCAATTTCCTTCTACAAAGCTTGGTTTTGATTTCTGTAAGCTGAAAGTTGAACCAAGATGTATATACACACTCATATATCCCACAATGTGAGCTGAACTTTGGACTGAGTCAAACTTGTTTTCTGAAACATTATTAACTCCTGCTAATCTGTATAATGGACCTCTCTCTCCGAAACTACTGAGTGGTTGAGAATGCACTCAATCTCTTTCTTGCAAGAACACTTTATTTTTCTGGCACCATTCATGTTTATTAACAAATGATAGAACTCCTAAGTTCCTTTTGGATTTTTAATATAGTCAACATTTTTCTTTAAGCCTCAAACCATAAAGCCTACTTGAATTTTTATCTCCTAGGTTGCAATCCTAACTAGCCCTAAATAAATATGATTTGCTTTGTTCTCAACTAAGCTTACTTTTATTTAGTTGATATACTAAAAAAATTGTATCATATACATATGATACATATATATTTTTTGTTTTGTTTTTTAAAGATGGAATACTACCCATTTAAAGCTGCTGATTAATTGAACTTCTCTATATTGACATTTTACTATATACAATGAGGTAAGAAATTGCAAATTGAAATCTTATATTTAGATAATTTATTTGTACATATGCGTAGACATTTATAGCTACATCTTTATATATAAAATTGATCATCAGATGTTTTAAAATTATGATTATATTATCTATCATCACATCAATAAGAAACCATTGCTACCTCAATTTTTTTTTTCTTTTTTACATTTATATGATTTGTGGAAGAATTGTTACATCATTCATTAGGCTTATAAATCCAGTAATTTAGAAAACAAAATGTGTAATGTTTTCTTAGATATTTTCCCCATTGTCAGCATAAATTAGGTTTAGATAATATCTGAAATCAATAAAAACATGGACAGGAATTCCATTTAGATATTTTCAAAATCATTTTCTTAATTGATTAATGTATATTCTTTAGATAATTTGGTAAGAGGAAGTGTCATTCTCCTATAACTATGATATTGTTGGCATATCTTTTACAGATATCAGTTTAACTATTTTTTGGTTAGATATGTATAGATTGCTATATTTACTCATTAATGTTATCTCATTGGCATGTACAACAGGAATATAATAGAAAAGAATGAATTACCAAAATGATAGTAGAATAAGTAACTGATAGAGAATTTTTGAATAGTAAGTCAATCAACTGAGTTTCAAATTCTTTAAAATTATGTTTATGATTTCTTTAAGTTTGTGATTATGTTCATTTAATAGGGAAAAAGTACATTCCTCACCTAATGCTTGGACTGGAAGGGAAGAGTATTAGATAATGAGGAAGGCAGAGAAATAGAAGAAATTTTATAATATATCTCCAACAATACAACACAGGCCCTAAAATAGTTATGCTATGAATATATATGATACCTCAGTATTTTCCAATTGTTTGGCATAGACACTAACCTATCATAGTAGCCATTCATAATTAGAACACATGCCTGAAATTTTTAAAAAAGTGAAAAAATTTTTTCAGAGATAAATGTTTTATTTCCATTAATTTACATGTTTATTCATTAACTGTTGTATTTCTCATGTACATACTAACATTTGCTGGTTTTTAATTTTTATAGATATAAACATTTCCAAAATACAAAAGTTTTCACATATTTTGACAATTTTTACATTAATATTGTCAAATTCTTTTCAGATGAAGAATAGGAAAATTAGAGCCACTATTCTCTATGTTTATATTTATTCTTAGTTATCAACTAAGTATATGCTATATGGTTCTAAAATACTGAGTTAAAAAAATAAGACACCTCAAATTTTGATTGATCACCTGGCCTATGTTGATAAAGTCACTGATTCATACAAATTGTGATAAAGACAATCTGGTTTCACTTATGTTACATACAAAAGAAATGGCAATGTTAAACATTCAGTAAAGTGTCATCTTGTCTGAAGAACATAACTCATTTTTGAAATCAGAGTTTGAAGTATCTAATTAATTTTTAGAAATTTAATATTTTCATAAACATTTGAATAAAAACAAATCTGGGAACTGTGCCATTACTGTCCTTCCCCCAAATAACAAATATTTATTTGTAAGTACTTATCACAATAGACTCCTGAGCTAAAATTAGTATTTTGAAATATAGAATTAAATTTCTACATTATTTCACTATTGTTCATACCATTATCAATTTAAAACAATGATATTTCAATTTCACAGGAAAGAAAACTAGGATTTTTAAAATTTAATTCATTCAAAATAATATAATGCCAGATTACCTTTGGTAATCTGTTAGTGTACGAGTATAAATGATATGAAGTTTTTGTTATAAAATATACATTGATCATTTAATGCAATAATCTGAAACTAAGAAAAATAACATTAAACTTTTAAAACAGATAAATCCAAAGATAAATGTAATTGAAGAACACAGTGGAAACAAAATTTTGGAAGCTACAAAGCAGGCAAACTAGTTATTTTAGTACATGCAAATCCCTAAAAACTATAAGGCAGAGCTTAGAAAATGTCCTGATGTTATGAGTAACAGGGGGTGATAACTTTTTAAAAAGTGATGGCAAAAGGAATGGTATACTGAAATAAAATGGTAAAGATTAGATCATTGAGTACAAGTATCCTTTGAATATAACTGGTACCTCATAACTGAAGTTAAAAATTATCTTTCTGATGGAAAGCTGTTTATTACATTTGCTTTTTCTGAAGTTCACTCGTAGGTAGGTACTCATGGAAAGTAACACCAAAATATAAGGAGGTACATGCTTATTAAAGTGTGATCTATTTGGTATTATGTTTCCTCTTGATATTTTCACGTGATGTATCAAGGAGGTATATTTAGAATTCTAGGCCTGGAGCAAAATTTTGCTGAATTATTTAATGAAAAATTTCAAGCAATAATAAATTTATTTTAATATTTTCTTCCAAGAAGACACCTACTGTGATAATATTTAATTTCTTTCTGGAAAAATGCATTCTGTTACATTGAATTGGCAAGTATTTTTGCATTATGCTGAGAATTATGTACTTATTTACTTGAATCTATGCTAACACTTTATATTAAAATTAAACATTTTCTGGCAGGGCATTGTGGTACACACCTGTAATCCCAGTGAATAAGAAGGCTGAGTTCAAAGCCAGCCTCATTAAAAGCGAAGTACTAAGCAACTCAGTGAGACCCTGTTTCTAAATAAAATACCAAATAAGGTTGAGTATGTTGATCAGTGGTCAGTGGTTGGGTGCCACTGAGTTCAATGCCTGGTACTCCCACAAAAAAATATTAAACATTTTATTTTCATTTATTTATGTATTTGCTCTAATTTATTATACATAACAGCAGAATGCATTTCAGTTCATAGTACACAAATGGAGCACAATTTTTCATTTCTCTGGTTGTACACAAAGTAGAGTCACCTGATTCTTCTATTCATACATGTACCTAGGGTAATGATGTCCATCTCATTCCACCATCTTTCCTACCCCCATACTCCCTCCTTTCCCTTCCCTCCCCTTTAGCCTATCCAAAGTTCTGCCATTCCTCCCATGCTACCCTCCAACCCCATATGGATCAGCACTCATTTATCAGAGAAAACATTCGGCCTTTAGTCTTTTGGGATTGGCTTACTTCACTTAGCATGATATTCTCCAACTCCAACTATTTACCTGCAAATGCCATGTTTTTATTCTCTTTTATTGCTAAGTAATATTCCATTGCATGTATACCACAGTTTCTTTATCCATCATCTATTGAAGGACATCTAGGTTGGTTGCACGATTTACTATTGTGAATTGTGCTGCTTAAAAATAAAAAAGAACTGCATTCTAAGTTGCCACTGTGAAAAGCTGAAAGTCATCTAGTTTATGTTATAAAATCCCTAAGTGAATTCTTTAAAGCATGGAGTGAAGAAGTGGGCAAAATCAGAAGGATGGCCTGAAAGTCTATAAATGAAGCAGATTTAAATCATTTCTTGAGATTGCAGTCTAAGTTTTCTGTATTAATTATATTGATTAAAATAATTAAATCACTGAAATAGTTTGTTAGCTTATTTTGAAGAAAACTTTAAAAAACTAACAAGATAGAAAAAAATTGTAAAGTGAAAATAGTAGCTCAGAAAGTTAAGTGAGCATTTGAACTCAATTTATCCTCAGGGCATTTTTTTTTTTTTTTTTTTTTTTTTTTTTTTTGGTACCGGGGATTGAACTCAGGGGCACTCGACCACTGGGCCACATCCCCAGCCCCTTTTTTTTTTTTTGTATTTTATTAGAGACAGGGTCTCACTGAGTTGCTAAGTGCCTCGCCATTGCTGAGGCTGGCTTTGAACTCGCGATCCTCCTGCCTCAGCCTCCCAAGTACTGGGATTACAGGCGTGCGCCACCGCGCCCGGCTCTCAGGGCATTTTTGATGTTAAAAATTTGCACATGAGTTTATATAGTCATAGATCATAAAGGGGAAAAGATAAAAGTCCATGGTTCTCATCCAGTGCTGAGTATTATAAGAGAAATCCTTCAAATTGAGAAACTAATAATCTATATATTTAAAATTAGTAAGATATACAACTAAAGAAGTTCTATGGTTTAAAATATAAAATTTTATTATTTGAGCAGTTTATGAAAGCTCCTATCAGGGAATTAATTTAAAAATACTCAAGAGATACTATATCTAGGTGCCTGACTAAAGCTAACATCAATTCTCTTTGGAATAATTGATTACCTTCTTAGGTCTCTAAATGAAACTATCTTTTTTTTCAGTTGCAGTTCTAATAATTTCAAAATGTTAATTGAGTGTCCAATAAAGTAATATCTATAAGATAAAATTAGCATAAAAATAGTAAACAAACCATTTTAAAACACTTCAAACAGGCCACCACTGCCATGGCCATCTCAAGATGCAGCCACCTCCATCTAGGGACACTGACCTGGGCCTGGGAGACCAATATCAAAGTTCCTGCAGTTAAGGTTACACCTGAGATCTTCCTGCTTGGTGTGCTAATAATCACTATTTTGCTGCTTCTTCACATGATCACTCCTTTATGTAAGTGCATCTCTGGTTGTCTCTCTAATTGCAAATAAAAACAACATTGAAATCTTGGGTTCTGCAGCATAGCAGACCCAATGAAACCCAGATGCCCAAGTTTGCAGCCAGTGGACCTGTCTGAGCTTCGAAATCCTGTGGAAAGTAAGTAACTGGGAGCATTTTGCCTGGGGGAATACAGATTAGACAGGCTGGTGAGAGTGGGGCCCTACCCAGATCCATGAGTCCTAAAGTGCATCAGGATGGACAGGACGGGCTACAGAGGGTCAGAATGTTGAAAGAGGGTGTGAGAGCATCCTGCTCTTGGCTTACCCAATCAGCCAGTCCAGCACCCACCAGGTTCCTAGGGCCCACTCATTTCAACACTTGCTGGGCCACAGCATCAGCCTTGTTCCCAACTCCCTCTCTAGCCCAGCATTTACCAATCCCCTGGTCCTGTCAGGCCTGGACCCCAACAGGACTATCCTCTGACTTCCCAATTCCCAGTCTCCCAACACCTCCCTAGCCACCAATCCAACTATGTTCTCCTGGCTATTTTGGTGGCCAGCAACTTTCAATGCCTGGTCTTGATCTGCCTGATAAAGCTCTCCAAGAAAAGTTCACAGATCCCAGTGATCAGCCCTCAGGACAGCCTTGGAGAGAAGTGTCTAACAAGAAATTTGAAAGGGAGGGGGCAGGAGAGATTGAGTTTGGAGAATAAATCTGAGACCAGGAATTTTGGAGTCTGTAAGTGATGAAAGGGACCAAGATGAGGCTCCTACATCACAGGAATGAAACCCAAAAAGATTCCTAGGGTTTTGTCTTCCAATATGGATTGGCAATTGCTACACACCATCTTGGTGAGTTCTGCATCCACCCTCAACCCTAGCAACTCTCAACATCCTGAGAGTGACACTACCATCAAACTCCAGACAACAACACCTATAGGCTGAGAAAGGAAAGCTGAAAATCTTTCGAACTACAACAGAAACAATTAGTCAACTTTCCACTGAGATCTTTTTTCTCCCCCTATATCTCTCCATCTCTACCAATTTTTAAAGAAAGTGTTTTTCAGGTCGGATCCAAGATGGCGGAATAGAGGAAGCCATTCTTCAGGGCAGCTCAGTGGAAAGACTCCAACAAAGCTTTTCAGCATATATATATATATATATATATATATATATATATATATATATATATATATATATATAGTCTGAAATTACTCCACTCATGGATGTTTTGAATACTGCAACCAGGGAGAGAGTGAGACAAGCTGTCTGCGGTGCCCAGAGCCGCATGGCTTCTGCAGCACCACCCAGAGCACAGGCAGTGCGGAACAAAGCCAGAGCTGAGAGATGGCAGGAGGCTGCGCCGTGACTGCAACTCCAGAACAAATCCACACTCAGCATGCCACGACCTTCAACAGTGAAATTAGCGAAAATAGCTGTAATCAGAGCTGGAAGACCACGGGAGACCACGGGCGACAACGCCAGTTCAAAGCCACACTCAGCCGGACGCGACCCTCAGCAGTAAAGCTGGAGAGAAAGCAGCACGGAGACTGGCAAACAGGCAAGGAGGAACCCGTGACTGGGAGGACCTTCAACAGACAGCTAGGGAACCCATACCTGAGTCCAGTGTGATGACCCCATCTGATCTTTCAACTGAGGAAGAGTATGGGGAGTAGACGCCAGCTGGACGGATCCCTGGCATCACTCCTCACTAACCAGGTACACAGACTTGACTCCACCCACAAATTCTCCGCATCAGCCAGGGCAGATCTGACGGACACAGCTAATTTAACAAACTGAGAGATGAAGAGATTAAGCTGCATAATTGAGACTTGAGGATTTGATTTTGTGGGTTTTTTGTTTGTTTGTTTGTTTGTTTATTGTTTATTTTGTTTTGATTTGTTTGTTGTTTTATATTGTTTTGTTCTTCATTCTTTTTTTTTCTTTTTTTTTCCTCTTTCTTATTTGCATTCCCTCTTGTCTCCCTTTCTTTATTCCCTCAGCTTTTTTTTTTTTTTCTTTTTTTGGTACTGAGGATTGAACTTAGGGACACTTGACCACTGGGCCACATTCACAGCACTTTTTTGTATTTTATTAGAGACAGGGCCTCACTGAGTTGCTAAGTGCCTTGCCATTGCTGAGGCTGGCTTTGAACTCGCGATCCTCCTGCCTCAGCCTCCCAAGTACTGGGATTACAGGCATGCGCCACCGCGCCTGGCTTCCCTCAGCTTTCTTATCTACACCCTGCCCCTACATTATCAACAGACAAAAACAAGTTGTATACAAGAACTTGGAATTTTAGAACTTGGGTAACTGAATAGTACATCAAAAGGGTGTTTTATATAGTCTCCTCTCTCTATTCTTTTTTTTTTTTTCTTTTTTGACTCACCCTGTCTTCTCTCTTTCACTAATTCTTACTACCCAATCATTTTCTAATTTCTCTCAAAGTTTGCATAAGCTTAGCTGAAATATACATCGGTCTTCACACTTAATTGTACATTCCAATTCCTTTCCTCTCTCTTCTGCTATTAAACTAGTTCCATAGATTTCTATTTTTATACTTCAGAAGGGGGGGGAAGCAATATCCTTCCCTCCTTCCTCCTAAACATACCACCTTTGCACCCAATACCTGAAAGTAAAAACCCCATTACAATCACTCAGAGTATACTGGAGACAATATCTAAATTCTCTAACACTGTGCATTGTGACCAAATTGTGATTAACTGAATATAAAATGTATGGTTTTAAGGTTTAAAGTATATATAAGGGGAGCTGATAGCATTGTACAAAAGGAGCATCATTACGCCTTAAGGTAAAAACAAAAAAAATATCAAAGTTCCACAGTGCTAAAAGAAAAAACAAATAAGTAATATGAAAAAACAAGGGAAGAAAATTTCCCAAACAAATCAACATACCTGTTTGGCAGATTCCTTGGCAAGCACAGTAAATCTAGTGACAGAACAAGAATTCAGGAAATACATAATCCAAATGATTATGGAGCTCAAGGATGAATTCAAGAAGGAGGTGAGAGAGCAAATACAGGTAGTAAAAGATCACATTGACAAAGAACTTCATAAACAAATAAAAGAAGCAAAAGACTACTTCAATAGAGAGATAGAGGTTCTAAAGAGAAGCCAAACAAAAATTCTGAAAATGAAAGAAGCAACAAATCAAATTAAATGCTCTATTGAAAACATCACCAATAGATTAGACCACCTGGAAGAAAGGACGTCAGATAATGAAGACAAAAAATGCAATCTGGAAAAAAAGGTAGAAAACAGAAGTAAAATGGTAAAAAATCAAGAACAGAGCATTCAAGAAATTTGGGACAACATAAAAAGAGCAAATTTAAGAGTGATTGGGGTAGAAAAAGGTGCTGAATTTCAAGCCAAAGGAATGAATAGTTTATTCAATGAAATAATAGCAGAAAAATTTTCCAAACTTGAGGAATGAATGGGAAAACCAAGTTCAAGAGGCTTACCGAACACCAAACATACAAAATCATAACAGATCCACACCACAGCACATCATAATGAAAATGCATAATATACTGAACAAGGAGAGAATATTACAAGCCACAAGAGAAAGGAAGCAGATTACATATAGGGGAAAACCAGACTATGTTTAGATTTTTCAATCCAGACCTTAAAAACTAGAAGATCCTGGAATAGCATATTTCAAGCTCTGAAAGAAAAGGGATGTTTACCAAGAACCAAGAATAATATACCCAGCAAAATTAAGATTTAGATTTAAAGATGAAGTAAAAACCTTCCACGACAAACAAAAGTTAAAAGAATACACAACTCGAAAGCAAGCACTTTTGAACATCGTGGGCAAAATATTCCACAAAGAAGAAAAGAAAAATAACAATGAAAATCAACAAAGGGAGATAGTAAACTAAAGGAATTACCAACCAGAAGAGAAAGCAAATCAAGTTAAATAGCATAAACAAATAAAAATGGATGGAAATACAAATCACATCTCAATAATAACCTTGAATGTTAATGGCCTAAATTCACCACTCAAAAGACACATATTGTCAGACTGGATTAAAAGAAATGACCCAACAATATGCTGTCTCCAAGAAACCCACCTCATACAAAAAGACATCAATAGACTGAAGGTGAAAGGCTGGGAAACATATTACCACTCACATGGGCCATAGTAACAACATGAGCAATAGTAACAAAAACAGCATGGTATTGGCACCAAAACAGACTGGTAGACCAATGGTACAGAATTGAGGACACAGAGACTAATACATATAATTTCAGCTATCTTATATTAGACAAAGGTGCCAAAAATGTACAGTGGAGAAAGGATAGCCTCTTCAACAAATGGTGCTGGGAAAACTGGAAATCCATATGCAACAAAATGAAACTAAATCCTTATCTTTCACCATGCACAAAATTCAATTCAAAGTGGATCAAGGACCTACAAATTAGAGTAGACACAATAGGCCTAACAGAAGAAAAAGTAAGCTCCAATTTCCAACATATTTGATTAGGCCCCAAGTTCCTTAATAAGAATCCTGTAATGCAAAAATTAGTATCAAGAATAATGGATGGGATATATTTAAACTAAAAAGCTTCTTCTCTGCAAAAGAAACAATCAGTGAGGTCAATAGAGAGCCAACTAACTGGGAACAAATATTTAATACATGCACATCAGACAGAGCACTAATTTCTAGAATATATAAAGAACACAAAAAACTCAACACCAAAAAAACAAATATCCCAATAAAGAAATGGGCCAAGGAACTGAATAGACACTTCTCAGAAGAAGATGTACAATCAATCAACAAATACATGATAAAATGCTCAACATCACTGGCAATTAGAGAGATGCAAATCAAAACTACCCTAATATTTTATTTCACTCCAGTCAGAATGGCAGCTATCAAGAACACAAACAATAATAAATGTTGGAGAGGATGTGGGGAAAAAGGCACACTCATACATTGCTGGTGGGACTGCAAAATGGTGCAACCATTATGGAAATCAGTATGGAGATTTCTTGAAAAACTGGGAATGGAACCACCCTACGACTCAGCCATCCCACTCCTGGGTCTATTCCAAAAAAACTTAAAATCAGCATACTACAGTGATACAGCCATCTCAATGTTTATAGCAGCACAATTCACAATAGCTAGGTTATAGAACCAACATTGATGTCCCTCAGTAGATGAATGGATTAAGAAAATGTGGTATATATACACAATGGAATTTTGATGAGTAATAAAATATAATAAAATAATGGCATTCACAGGTAAATGGATGAAGTTGGAGAATATAATGCTAAGTGAAGTTCGTCAGTCTCAAAAATCCAAATACCAAATGTTTCCTCTGATATAAGGAGGCAGACTCACAGTGGTGTTGGGTGTCAGGGTACATAGGATAATTAGAGGAACACTAGAATGGTCAAAGGGGAGGGAGGAGAAAGGAGGGAGCAAGGGGGGGTGGAGGGAAAAAAAAGAAATGGTGGCATAATAAGATGGATATCATTATCCTAAATGCATGATTGAAGACATGAATAGTACGAATATACCTTGTATACAAACAGTGTTATGTAAAAAGAAGTTCTATATGTGTATTATGAATTGTAATGCATTCTACTATTACAAATAGAACAGGTTTGGCTATATATACCATATATATATATATAGAGTTATATATATAACCATGGATGATGCTTTAATCTTTCTCTCTAAAAATCTTTCTTTCACTTTCTACTAAGAAAGTAGAAGTAAAAGTAGTACTGACTCCTTGGTGTGAAGTTCAAAGATTTTAAAATACTGGGCTCTAGCTTAATACCAACTTTCCTGCTCAGTATTCTTTTTAATTTGAAAAACAGTACAGACTACCTCTCTCCCTATTACATACATCACAATATCACTCCTATTTTTGTGACTTCATGCAGATCTTTTCATTTGGAATGCCTCTTGTCACCCCATTCAGAGATTAAGGTTCAACTCTACATCAATTTCTTCTCCAGAGTTTCTAAATGATCTGATCCATTATAATTCCTTTATTAGCACTCCTATAGTATATGTAATGGATATACATTTCTCCTAGTAATACTTAAAATCTATTATTCAAATTGCCACATGTGATTAGTGGCAATCATTGTCGCCGCCTGAAGCGATGGCCGCTTTGAGCAGCAAAGCCGCGGGAATAAGTTTAGAGGCAGACTGGAAACAAACAGGATCTTTATTCTGTCAGTTTCTCTCTCTGGCTCTAACAACTCTAACACGTACCACACACCAGCAAAAAAACAACAACCAAAAATGGCCCCGTCCTGCTCCACGATCGGCCCAAGTCTCTTGAGATCCCGGGCCAAGTCTCGTGAGACTATGGAAGGCGGCAATGTCCAAAACTCCATGGCCCGAAGTCAACTGCAATCAATAGCCATCTCCCCAAACAGGGCTCCTGCAAATCATGTTGGGCAAAGCATCACCCAGACAGCTTGATAAAACTTGTGGAGTAAAAGATTTAAAAAGAAGAAAAAAAAAGAGGAGGGGGAGGAGGAGGAAACGAAAAGAAAAAAAAAAAATCCACCTATTAGAAGTGATAAACCTATAAAGAAGCAGAAACAGCAGGGTGTGGTAGGACATGCCTGTAATCCCAAAAGTTTGGGAGGCTGAGGCAGAAAGATGGCAAGTTCAAGACCAGCCTTATCAATTTAGCGAAGTCCTCAGCAACTTAGTGAGACCCTGTCTCAATTTTTTTTTTTTTTTAATAAAGGGTGGGTCTGGAGATGTGGTTCAGTGGTCAAGCACCCCTGGGTTCAATGGTTCAATACCTGGTACCAAAAAAAAAAAAAAAAAAAAAAGAAATTGTTTTTCATACATCTGTTTATTTATCACTAGTAGGTCTGGATAGTGTATTACAGTTTGTTGTGTTTTCTTTTTTCTATTATTATTATTATTATTATTATTTACTTTATATACAGTTTCCCTCTCACATATCTACTCCCATGGATTCTCTTTGTCTTTTTTCTCCTGATAACAGCCAACCTTTATTGATTCCTCTTTCACTCTTCTTATAATCTTTTACTTCTAACTTCTCTCCTCCTTCCTTATAAACATCACATTCTATACCACTTTTGCTTCCTCTTTGTCCACCATTAGAAATTGTTAACTCTTTTGCAAACTTACTGTTTATATTGTGGACAGTAATTTAAAACATCATTCCTGTTTATCATGACAAAACTATACACAATGTAATAGGAGTTATTTTGTTTAAGGCTGTATATTGTTTGCATTAGGTATTAACATCGGTCTTCCCCTTAATGGTAAGGTACTGGAAACCTTCAGGGAGACTATAAGTCTACAGGATAGAAACTGTACTGCCTTCAGATCCACACAGCTAAATGGGTAGGCACAAAAACAACAGGAAAAAATAAGGAAACAAAGTCCACAAAACAAACTAAGTTGCTAAAATAATAGAAACCATTGACAACACAGTAAAAGAGATGTCAGAAAAGGAGTTTAGAATGTACACAGTTAAACTGACAATGCAACATAAACAACAATGTAAGGAGTGAAATCAGAGATAAATTTGAGGAGATGAAATATCACTTCAATAAAGAAATAAAAATTCTGAAAAGAAATCAATCAAAAATTATGAAAAAAAAGTAATCAACAAACCAAATTAAAAATTCAATGGGCAGTAACACCAACAGACTAGACCACTTGGAAGACTGAACCTCAGGCAAAAAGACAAAACACATCATCTTTAAAATAAAATTGCCCATGCAGAGATGATGGTAAGAAACCATGTAGAGAACGTTCAAGAATTGTGGGATAACATGAAAAGTCCATATTTAAGATTTATTGGGATAGAGGAAAGTGTGAAGTTATTATTTCAATGAAATAATACCAGAAAATTTCCCAAACCTATAAAATGAAATGGAAAATGAAATATAAGTGGCGTTCAGGACCCCAAATGTACAAAACTACAATACCCACACCAAGGCACATTATAAAGAGAATGACTAGCATACAGTATGAGGATGGAATTTTAAAGGACACGAGGTAAAAATATGAAATTACATAAAAGGGAAACCAACTCAGATCTCAGCTAATTTCTTAATCCAGACCCTTAAACCTAGGGTCCGGGAATAATATATATCCATCTCTGAAAGAAAATGGATGCCAACTAAGAATATTATTTCCACGAAAATTAAGCTTCAGATTTGAAGATGAAATACAATATCTTCATAATAAAAAATGTTAAAAGAATTCACAACTAGAAAGCCTGAACTACAGAACATTCTCAACAAAATATTCCATGAAGATGAAACAAACAAACAAAAAAATGTAAAAAACAGCAAAGGGAGAAACTATACTAAGGGAGTAGTCAATCAAAATTCAAACTAAATCAATTAAAAACTAGAAATAAACCAAAATGACCAGGAATACAAAGCACATCTCAGTAATAACTTTGAATGATAATGGCCTGAACTTACCAATCAAAAGACAAAGACTTGCAGATTAGATTAAAAATCAAGACCTACAATATGCTGTGTCCGAGAAACTCACTGCATAGCAAAGACAACCACAGACTGAAGGTGAAAGTATGGGAAAAAATATCACTCACATGGATTGCACAAACAAACAAGGGTTTACATCTTCATATTAGATAAAGTGTACTTCAAGCAAAAGTCAATCAGAATGGACAAAGAATGTCATTTCATACTGCTTAAAGGAATCATCCATCAGCAAGACATAACAATCATAAACATTTATGCCACAAATAATGAAGCATCTATGTACATAAAACATAGCCCTTCTCAATTTCAAGAATCAGATAGAACACAACACAATAATACTGGGTAACTTTAACACACCTCTGTCACTACTGGACAAATCTTCTAAACTAAAACTAAACAAAGAAACAAGGGAAATAAATAATATAAACAATATTTAGACTTAATGGACATGTATATAATATTTTATCTATCAAGAGTGAATATACTTTCTTCTCAGCAGCCCATGGATCTTTCTCTAAATTATACCATATCTTAGGTCATAAAGCAACTCTTAGCAAATACAAAAAATAATAGAGACAATACAGTACATTCTAAGAGATCATAATGTAATAAAATTAGTGATCAATGATAAAATAAAAATAGAAGTTATTCCAACAATGGAAATTAAATAATATATTATTGAATGACAAATGTATAGCAGAAGAATTCAGAGGTGAAATTAAAACAAACATAGAGTTAAGTGAAAACACTGACACAACATATCAAAATGCCTGGGACACTGTGAAGGCATTGCTAAAGGACAGTTTATTGCATTGAGCTCATTCATTAAAAGAATAAAAAATCAACAAATAAATGATTTAATATTACATTTCAAAGCCCTAGAAAAAGAACAAATCAACACCAAAATCAGTATATGACAGGAAATAATTAAAATCAGAGCTGAAATCAAATAAATTGAATAAAGGAAACAATTTTAAAAATTGACAAAACAAAAAGTTGGTTCATTGAAAATATATATAAAATGGATAAACCACCCTAAGCCACACTAACAAAGAGAAAGAGAGAGAAAACTCAAATCACTAAAATTTGTCATAAAAAAGAACTATCATGCTAGACACTACTGAAATACATAAGATAAGTCAAAACTATTTTGAAAATTTGTACTCCAATGAAATAGAAAAATTTGAAGACATTGACAAGTTTCTAGAGACATATGACCTACCCAAACTAAATCAGGATGACAATACACAATTTAAACAGATCAATTTCAAGCAATGAAATAGAAAATGCCATCAAAATACTACCAATTGAGAAAAGACCAAGACCAGACATATTCTCAGCCAAGTTCTACAAGACTTTCAAAGAAGAACTAACACCAATATTCCTCAACTTATTCCATGAAATAGAAAAGGAGGTAATACTTCCAAACTTATTATATCACCCTGATACCAAAACCAGACAAAGACACATCTGTAAGAGCCTTTGATGAGGAAGTAGCTCTGGGATGGCGGCTGGCTGAGAGCCAAGAGGAGGCATTTACTTGTTTACTACAACTTACACCTGACCTTAATGTAATTGAATAAAAATTTTTCTGTGCTCGTGGGCACTACGTGCCGCACCTGTAAGTCGAGCTTGTGACACGTGTATTCTTGTTAAGACAACTAATGTAGCTGTGAAGGGTAAAGGGTATATAAAGAGACTGTGGGGGTGGAAGGGAGTTCAGAAGATAGAGAAGGAAGGAAGAAGAAGAAGGAAGAATAAAGGAACCACTCATTCCCAGTCTGCCTCCGATTTCTTTCCCACGGTATCGTTGCTGCAGGCGGCAACACACATCCAGGAAAGAAAATTTCATACCAATATCCCTGATGAATATAGATGCAACAATTCTCAATAAAATTCTGTCAAATCACATATAAAAACATATTAAAAAGATAGTGCACCATGATCAAGTGGGGTTCATCCCAGAGATGCAAGTTTGATTCAATCTACATAAATCGATAAGCAAAATCCATCACATTAATTGATTTAGATATGAATTATATGATCATCTTAATAGATGCAGAAAAAGCTTTTGAAAAAAAATGAGTATATACCTCAACACTGTGAAAGCTATAAATGCTAAACCCAAGGCCAAAATCATTTCAAATAGAAAAAAAAAAAAATTAAAGTGTTTTCTCCAAAAACTGGAACAAGACAAGAATGTGCCCTCTTTGATCACTTTTATTGAACATATTCTTGAATCTCTAGCCAGAGCAATTAAACAGAGGAAGAAATTAATAGGATACAAATAGGAAAAGAAAAGCTAAAACTAGATCCAAAAAAATGTCACAAGAAAATTTCTAAAACTAAAAAATAAATTCAGCAAAGTAGCAGGACATAAACTTAACATCCATAAATCAAACACTTTCCTATACATCAGCAATGAATCCAAAGAGAAATTAGGAAAACTAACCCACTCACAATAGCTTTTAAAAAAAAATAATAATAATAATTGAGAATCAATCTAACAAAAGAGGAAAAAACATCTACAATGAAAACTACAGAAGACTAAGAAAAGAAATCAAAGAAAACTTTAGAAGATGGAAAGATCTCCCATGTTCTTGGATAGGAAGAATTAATAGCATCAAAATGGCCATACTACCAAAAGCATTATACAGATTTAATGCAATTCAAATTAAAATCCCAATGAAATTCTTCATAGAAGTAGTAAAAGCAATCATAAAATTCATTTGGAAACATAAGAGACCCAGAATAGCCAATACAATCCTTAGCAAGAAAAGTAGAGCAGGAGGCATCACAGTACCAGACATTAAATTATACTACAGAGCCATAGTAACAAAAATGGCTTGGAATTGGCACCAAAACAGACACATAGATCAAAGGTACAGAATAGAAGTCACAGAGACAAACCCACATAAGTACATTTATTTCATACTAAACAAAGGCACCAAAACATTCATTGAAGTAAACATAGCCTCTTCAACAAATGGTGGTGGGAAATCTGGAAATTCATATGTAACGAAATAAAATTAAACCCTATTTCTCATCCACCACAAAACTCAACTCAAACTGGATAAAAGACTTAGACACTAGAACAGAGACCCTGCACCTAATAGAAAGTAAAAAAGAAAAAAAAATTTAAAAAAAGGTACATATCTACATTACATCAGCTTAGGAACTAACTTCCTTCACAAGAATTCTAAACCACAAGAAGTAAACTCAAGAATCAATAAATGGATGTGGATGCTAATTCATAATAAGGGGGGCACAGGGGAAGAATAGAGTTACCTTAGATTAGATGAAGGGGAGTAAAGGGAGGGTAGGGTAAATTATATGGGGATAGGAATGATAGTAGAGCAAAACAGACATCATTATTTTATGTATATATATGACTGCATGACCAATATGATTCTACAACATGTTCAATCAGAAAAATCAGAAATTATACCCCATCTATGTATGATACATAAAGTACATAAATGTATTCTACTGTCATGTATAACTAAATAAAACAAATAAAAAATCAGCCTGAGAGTATCATGCTAAGCAAAATAAGCCAATCCCAAAGAACCAAAGGCTGAATGTTTTCTCTGATGTTTGGATGCTAATTCACAGTAAAGTGAGGGTGCTTTGGTATTGGCAGAGGAGAGTGAAAGGAGGCTAGGGGTTCTGGGGTTGGGAAGAATAGAAGAATGAATGGAACATTAGTACTCTATGTGAATATATGACTACATGACTGATGTGATCCTACATCATGTACAACTTGAAGAATGAGAAGTTATACTCTATTTATGTATGATGTGTGAAAATGTATTCTATTGTCATTTATTACTAATTAGAATAATTTATTTTAAAGTATTCTCTTTTGAACCCCATTTTCCAATTCCATAGGTAAGATTTAAAAAATATGGCTTGAGTTTGGGGAGGAGGAGGAAGATGGTGGACAGGAGAGAGGTGATCTCAGTAGACAGTCACAAAAAGAGGCTTAGTGGGAAGTTTGAACACATTGGTAGCAATACTCTGGCAACTGAGAGGGAGCTGAGACATTCGTGCACCTCTGGACGGTGAAATAAAACGAACTCCAGACTGCCAATGTGCAAGGGCCCAGTTTGATTGGTCCACAGACCGAACCAGCACTATCGGAGCAGCCGGCGTGGTTGCATTGTGGTAATGGAAAGATCCGGAAAATGGCTTTAAAACCAAACAGCACAGAAGGATAAAAAGGAAGTTAGACGCTAGCGACGTCCACATAGAGTTCTTTCACGCAACTTGAGGAACCGGACTTGCACGCTCGGGAGTAACACACAGGTCTGGGTAACTGCTGTTGAGCCCGAGGAGAGCACTGCCATCTTTGAGGAGAGCTGCGGTTGACTGGGAGAAAGAAACAAGGAAGAAAGAAAAAGCAGCTGCAGGCATAAAGGGAATCCGCCCAGTTATCTGAGAACAGCACACACCTGGGTGAGACGTGAGCAGCCAGCAGGGGAGAGTTTGTCTGAGTCCAGTGCGGTGGCCCCGAGTTGCTACAACTGTGGGTTGGCGTGGGGAATGGACGCCTTCTGGATGAACCCTTTCCCGGTGACTTTCACCTGCTGACACCCACTCCCCCTGAGCCACATTTCCAGCTGTGTCATTCTGCCGCTGGCCAAAGGTACAGACTTGACTCCACTAACAGGTTCTCTGTGACTGTCTGGACATGATCCAGGACAACTGGCTTAAACTGAAAGGAAAAAAAGAAGGTTTTCCCAGCGTCCTGTTTGTTTGAGACTTGTTCCTGGGTTCGACTTTGTTTTTTTTTATTTTTTATTTTTTTTGCTTTGTTTTTGTTTTCTTTGAGAGTGTGTTTGTTTGTTTTTGTTCCTCTTTTCTTTATTTCTTTTCTTCCTTCTCACTTTTGTCTCTTTCCTTCTTCCCTCATCTTTCCTATTTACACCCTGCCATTGCATACTCAACAGAGGCAAAAACAAGTTATACGCAGAAATTGGGATTTCTAGAACTGGGACAATTGAACTATACAGCAAAGTGTTGTTATATACAGTTTGTTCTCTATTTTCTTGACTCACTTTTTCTCTCCTCTCTGTTATACTAATTTCTACTTCTTTGTCATATTTATTTTTTCTTTTTCATCTTTCTTTTTTCCTTCTCTCAATGGCTGCATAAGTTTGGTTTATATTTAAATTAGTCTTTCCACTAAATCATTCACTCTATCCTCTTTCCTATCTAGTCTGCTGATATCAAACCATTTCCATAGAATTCTCTTTTCACACTTCCTAAGAAAGAACAACTCAATACTCTCACTTCCTTCTTCCAAAACATATCACCTCTGTGTCCAATAATTGAAACTATAAACCCCATCACAAGCATACAGAGTAAATTGGAAACAATATCTGAGTTGACAAAATCTATACATTGTGAACAAACTGTAATTTTCTGAATAGAAAGTGTTAGATTTTAAAAGTGTAAAGTACTTATAAGGGGATCTGATAGGACTGTACTACAGGAGTAACATAAAACTTTAAGGTAAAATCGAAATAGTCAAGGTCCCACAGTGCTAGAAGAAAAGACACATAAGCAATATGAAGAAACAATGGAAGAAAGTGACTCAAAAAAATCAACATACCTCCTCAGTAATTCCATGGCAAGCACAGTTGGTCAAATGCCAGAGATGGAATTTAAAATTACATATCCCAAATGTTTATGAAGCAAAATATATATCCTGGAGAAAAATCTAGATTACACAGCAAAAGTGGTAAGAAATCAAGAACAGAACATTCAAGAAATAAGAGACAACATGAAAACACCAAACTTAAGAGTGATTGGAGTGGGGAAGGTGCAGAGTTCCAAGCCAAAGGAATGAGTAATTTATTCAATGAAATGATAGTAGAAATTTTCCCAAACTTAAGGAATGAATGGGAAAACAAAGTTCAAGAAGCTTACCGAATACCAAACGTACAAAATCACAACAGGTGCACACCAAAGCACATTATACTGAAAATTACTAATATACTGGGCAAGGAGAGAATATTAAAGGCGACAAGACAAAGGAAGCAGATTACAGATAGGGGGAAACCAAACAGACTATGTTCAGAGTTTTCAACCCAGACCTTAAAAGCAAGAAGATACTGGAATAGCATATTTCAAGCTCTGAAAGAAAAGGGATGCCAACCAAGAATCTCAAATCCAGCAAAAATGAGATTTAAATTCAAAGACGAAATAAAACACTTCCATGACAAACAAAAGTTCAAAGATTTCACAACTTGAAAGCCAGCACTTCTGAACATCCTGGGCAAAATTTTCCATGAAGAAGAAGAGAAAAATAACAATGAAAATCAACAAAGGGAGATGTTAAACTAAAGGAAATACCAACCAGAGAAGAAACCAAATCAAGCTAAATACCATAGTAGAAATAAAAATGGATGGGAATAAAAATCACATCTCAATAATAACCCTGAATGTTGATGGCCTAAACTTGCCATTCAAAAGACACAGAATATCTGAATGGATTAAAAGAAATGACCCAACAATTTGTGGTCTCCAAGAAACACACCGCATAGAAAAAGACATCAATAGACCGAAGGTGAAAGGCTTGGAAAAGTCTTATCACTCACATGCCATGCGGAAGCAAGCAGGGTTTTCCATTCTCATTTCAAATAAGGTAGACTTCAAGCCAAAGCTAATCAAAAGGGACAAAGATGGATATTTCTTACTACTTAAGGGAACTATTCATCAACAAGATATAACAATCATAAATCTATATGCCCCAAATAATGGAGCACCTACATTCATCAAACAAACGCTTCTCAAGTTCAAGAGTAAAATAGACCAGAACACAGTTATTCTAGGGGACTTCAACACACCTCTATCACCAAAGGATAGATCATCCAAACAAAAGCTAAATAAAGAAACTTTAGGCCTCATTAAAACAATTAATAACTTAGACCTAACGGACATATATAGAATATATATGTCATCCCTCAGTAAGCAAATACACTTTCTTCTCAGCAGCACATGGCTCCATCTCCAAAATAGACAATATATTATGTCACAAGGCACCTCTCAGCAAATATTAAAAAAAAAAATAGAGATACTACCATGCCTTCTATCAAACCATAATGGGATGAAATTGGAAATCAATGATAAAGCAAGAAATAAAAATACTACTCCAAAAACTGGAAGCTAAAAACAACATGCTACTGAATGAACAAGCAATTGAAGAAAACATCAAGGAGGAGATTTAAAAATTCCTAGAGGTAAATGAGAACACAGATACATCATACAGAAATCTCTGGGACACTATGAAGGCAGTAGTAAGAGGAAAATTCATTGCACTGAGTTCATTCCTTAAAAGGAAAAATAAATAAATAAATAAATGTCTTAACATCACACCTCAAAACAATAGAAAAAGAAGAACAGATGAACACTAAGAGCAGTAGAAGACAGGAAATAATTAAAATCAGAGCTGAAATTAATGACATTGAGACTAAAGAAACAATTCAAAGAATTGACAAAACTAAAAGATGTTTTCTTTTTGAAAAAAAAATAAATAAAATGGACAGACCCTTAGCAATGCTAATGAAAACAAGAAGAGAAAAAATTCAAATCACTAGCATCCGTGATGAAAATGGAAATATCACAACAAACACTTCAGATACACAGAAGATAATCAGAAATTACTTTGAAAACTTGTACTCTAATAAAATAAAAAATTTTGAAGGCATTGACAGATTTCTAGAGTTGTATGAATTGCCCAAACTGGAACTGGAGGCTATACACAATTTAAAAAGATCAATTTCAAGTGAAGAAATAGAAGTCGCCATCAAAAAGCTACCAACCAGAAAAAGTCTAGGACCTGATGGGTTACAGGCGAGTTCTACAAGATCTTCAAAGAAGAACAAATACCAATGCTCTTCAAATTATTTCAAGAAATAGAAAACGAGGGAGCTCTTCCAGACTTTTTCTATGAGGCCAATATTACATTCATTCCAAAGCCAGGGAAAGACACAGCCAATAAAGAAAACTTCAGGCCAATATCTTTCATGAATATAGATGCAAAAATCCTCAACAAAATTCTGGCAAATCGAATACAAAAACATATCAAAAGATAGTGCACCACGATTAAGTGGGGTTTATCCCAGAGATGCAAGGTTGTTTCAACATTCAGAAATCAATAAACATAATATATCACATCAATAGACTTAAAGATAAAAACCATATGATCATCTCAATAGACGCAGAAAAAGCATTTGACAAAATACAACACCCCTTTAGGTTCAAAAGACTAGAAAAACAAGGAACAACAGGAACATATCTCAACATTATAAAAGCTATTTATGCAAAGCCCCAAGCTAACATTATCTAAAATGGAGAAAAGTTGAAAGCATTCCCTCTAAAAACTAGAACAAGACCGGGATGCCCCCTTTCACCCCTGCTATTTATCATAATACTTGAAACTATGGCCAGAGCAATTAGACAGATGAAAGAAATTATAGGGATCCAGACAGAAAAAGAAAAGCTCAAATTAGCAATATTTGCTGATGACATGATAATATACCTAGAAGACCCAAAAAACTCTACCAGAAAACTTTTACAACTAGTAAATGAATTCGGCAAAGTAGCAGGATACAAAATCAATACCCATTAGTCAAAGGCATTTTTGTTCATAAGTGACAAAGCCTCTGAAAGGGAAATGATGAAAACTACCCCATTTACAATAGCATCAGAAAAACAATAAAATACCTGGGAATCAACTTAACGAAAGAGGTGAAAGACCTCTATAATGAAAACTATAGAACTCTAAAGAAAGAAATTATAGAAGACCTCAGAGAATGGAAAGTCTTACCTTGTTCTTGGATAGGTAGAATTAATATTGTCAAAATGTCCATACTACCAAAAGCATTATACAGATTTAATGCAATTCCAATCAAAATTCCAATGACATTCCTCAAAGAAATAGAAAAAGCAATCATGAAATTCATCTGGATAAATAAGAGACCCAGAATAGTTAAAGCAATCCTGTGGAAGAAAAGTGAAGCAGGTGGCATCACCATACCAGACTTTAAATTATACTATAGAGCAACAGTAACAAAAGCAGCATGGTATTGGCACCAAAACAAACTGGTAGACCAATGGTACAGAATTGAGGACACAGAGACTAATACATATAATTTCAGCTATCTTATATTAGACAAAGGTGCCAAAAATGTACAGTGGAGAAAGGATAGCCTCTTCAACAAATGGTGCTGGGAAAACTGGAAATCCATATGCAACAAAATGAAATTAAATCTCAATCTCTCACCATGCACAAAATTCAATTCAATGTGGATCAAGGAGTTAGGAATTAGACCAGAGACAATACGCCAAATAGAAGAAAAAGTAATCTCCAATTTCCAACATGTCGGATTAGGTCCCACGTTTCTTAATAAGAATCCTGTAGTATAAGAATTAATATCAAGAATTAATAAATGGAAGTTTGGATTGTGCCTCAGTGGTAGAGCGCTCGCCTAGCACGTGCGCAGCCTGGGTTCGATCCTCAGCACCACGTAAAGAATAAAGGCATTGTGTACAACCAAAAACAAATAAATAAATATTTAACAAAAAAGAATTAATAAATAGGATAGATTTAAACTAAAAATCTTCTTCTCTGCAAAAGAAACAATCAGTGAGGTGAATAGAAAACCAACTAATTAGGAACAAATATTTAATACATGCACATCAGATAAAGCACTAATTTCTAGAATATATAAAGAACTCAAACTTAACAAAAAAAAAAAAAAAAAAAAAAAAAACAAGTAAATCAATAAATGGGCTAAGGAATTGAAAAGTCACTTCTCAGAAGAAGATCCACAATTAATCAACAAATACATGAAAAAATGCTCAATGTCACTGGCAATTAGAGAGATGCAAATCAAAATTAGTCTAAGATTTAATTTCACTGCAGTCAGAATGACGGCTATCAAGAACACAATCAACAATAAATGTTGGAGAGGATGTGGGAAAAAGGCACACTCATACATTGCTGTTGAGACTGCAAAATGGTGCAACCGTTATTGAAAGCAGTATGGAGATTTCTTGGAAAACTGGGAATGGAACCACCCTATGACCCAGCCATCCCACTCCTGGGTCCATTCCCAAAGGACTTAAAAACAGCATATTACAGTGACACAGCCATCTCAGTGGATGAAGTTGTAGAATATAATGCTAAGTGAAATTAGTCAATCTCAAAAATCTAAATAATAAATGTTTGCTCTGATATAAGGAGGCTAGTTCACAGTGTTGTTGGGTTGGGGTACATAGGAGGATTAGAGGAACACTAGAATGGTCAAAGGGAAGGTAGGGGATGGGAAGGAGCAAGGGAGTTGGAGGGGAAAAAAAAGGAAGATGGTTGAATGAGATGGATATCAATATCCTAAATGCATGATTGAAGACTTGATGGTACAAATATACTTTGTATACAAACAGTTTTATGTAAAAAGATGCTGTATATGTGCATTATGAATTGTAATACATACTACTATTATAAATAAAACAATTTTGTGCTGGGGTTTTTAGTTCCCCCAGACCTGGGTTTAACCCCCTCCATCCAGTGGAGAAGGCTGTGGGAACACGCCCCAGCGGTGAGGTAGAATCGGGAGAGGTAGAAGTCGGCTGGTGGCCACACTCATCCTTCGCGATGAAAGAAAGACAATCAGGCATACACCAGGGACTCAGGTCAAGGCACGAGCTGGAGTTTATTGAGAAAGTTGGACGGCCTTTATAGAAGACATGGGCCAATCAGCAGAAAGATCATAGGGGCACATAGGGAGCATGAGCAGATCACATTGGCGTAGCCATTAGCCCATCCTAGTAGTGGTCTGATCTCTGTCATAGATCAGGGGAACACCCCTTGGCTAGGCCAAGTGCCTGTATCAGGAAGTAGGAGACATCCAGAGAGTTTCTATCTGCTGGCGTGTTCTTAACATCGCCAACAACTTTGAATAAAAATAAAAAAGAAAAATCAGGAAATGTGGCTGATCATCAAAAGAAAAAAAAAAAAAAATCTGTCCATAGAGTCCATAGAGAAACTGATCTAAGTGGAATTCATACAGAAAAATTCAAAACACATATTATAAATATGATCAAGATTTAATTGAAAAACTATTGTCACATTCAACAAACAGGCAAGTAAAGTAAATCTTTAAAAGAAAACAGCAAATAAAATAAATAAATAAAAAATAAAAAATATGGCTCATTGTTATTTTGTAAAAAGAAAAAATCCAGTGTTACCGGGGAATGATCGCAAGGTCACTTGACCACTGAGCAACATCCCCAGTCCTATTTTGTGATTTATTTAAAGAAAGGGTCTCACTGAGTTGCTTAGCACCTCACTTTTGTTGAGCCTAGCTTTGAACTTACAATCCTCCTGCCTCTGCCTCCTGAGATGCTGGGATTATAGGTTATTATTATTGTATATATATTTTTTAAACTATCTTGTAATCAGGGCAGATGAGGATTGGTTTTTCTTTGTCAAAGAGATATAAAGTTTTGCTTTAAGGTAAGTTTAAAATAATATTTCAATCTTTGCCATTATAAGACACATTATTAAATAAATTCACTTAATGATTTGAAAATATTAAGTAGAAAGCATGTAAATATCTGCATGGAACAGAAATATACAAAAGGTGGCTTTGTAGATAAAAAATAATAACATACAATCTTTCAAAATTAAAATTATGTAAGCATTTTGAAAAATATTAATAGAATATTTTAATAGTAGGTTAAATAATGTTGATGTGAAAACTGGTGAAATGGAAGATTAGTTGGAAAATGAAAATGAAAATTATTTATAGTAAAAATAGTTTAGTTTGGATCTTTAATGACCTCATACCCCTGTATATTAAATTCTCATTTCCCAGCTTTATGGTTGAAAGGTGAAAAATGCAAACGCTTATGTAAACATAAGTCTTTCCCAAAACTGTCCTCAGTTTTTTAAAAAATTATACTTCCCCTAACAGTCAGACTGACCCAAAACTTATTCTTGTTCCTTATTTTGTCTAGCTTGTAAAACTGGGTGGTAGATCACCCTTCCCCTAGCAGTCAGGCTGACCCAGAACTCAAAAGTAATGCTTTGTACGTGACTTTATACGTTAACCAATCAGAAGAGCTCTGTAAAGCCCCCCTTAACTTGCATGTATTTCATTATAAAAACGTTGCTAAATCCGGGTTCGGGGCCTCTTAGCGTCACCGGTTACCAAGTGCACGGAGGACCAAGCTTGAGCTTGCTAATAAATGACTCTTTGTTATTTACATTGACCAAGGACTCTGGTGGTCTTCTTGGGGGTCCCAAGCTGCGGGGCACAACAATGGTATTGGGAGGTGGTAGAGACTTTAAGAGGTGTACTCTAGTGGGAGGTCTTTGGGTCCCTGTGGTAATGACTTTGAAGTGGATTGAGTGATATAGGTCCCCTTGCTTGGACTTCCTATCCATAAGGTGAAC